>SRPP01000180.1:0-44439 GCA_018360055.1 Claviceps monticola
GGGGGGGGGAGGAGCGAGGTACCGGAGTGCTGCTATGCAACAGCAGCACCTTGGGCAGCGACCGCCGCCCAAGAGGGGGGCGATGCGTTCAGTGCTTCGGATACGGCATCTTTTACCGCGTCCTTGATCTTGATGTTGTCCGACGTGAGTTGCGGCGGACTGTTCTCCTTTTCTTTTTCGCGCGCTTTCCGTTCATCTTCACGTCTACGTAGTCCTGACGGCTTGGAGGATGGCCTAAAGGAAAACAGGGTAAAAGACTTTATCCCAAGCATCCTCCGGCGACGCCTTGCCGTTGATGCACCTGGCAAATGTGTCGTATGCTGTCTTAAGGTAGCCTGGGAGTCGTTCCCGCGACGATACTCTCGCGCCTTGTGTGCCACGCGTTCGCGTTTTGGCGTCCGTGGCGCGGTTTTCGTCTGCTGCGCGGTCGTCGCTAGACGGAGTTGCCATTTCTGTATGGATATCGGACTCGCCGATGCCGTTTCTGCTATCGTAGTTCGGTTTCGAGGGCGAATTGCGAGGGTATCGCGTTTGTACTTCTCTTTACTTAGCAGAACCGTATCCTTGATCATACTTCATCTACAATCTTATTGCTTGCTCACTTTCAATTCTCTGTCAGACTCTTAATGCATACAGATAGATGTCTTGCCAACTTCGCCCATCGCATCGAATGAATCATACATCCACGTGCAAATTTCTGATACCGGGGAGTACAAGCCTTTTCTGAGTCTCACAATGTACAGGTGCGCTGCCTTCATTTTGACTGTCGTATCATCTCAAGCTCCGCCTGTTGTCCACTAAGTGGTTCTCCAAGGACTTGGTGGGCATCAACCGCGGTAAGTTCGATACCATTGTCAATCACCGAGTCAAGTCGCTCTCTCATTCAAATGCGGTTCCTGCTTAAGATCCTCGTCCTCGTCCTCGTCCTCGTCCTCTCGGTCGGTGTTGACTTGTCATCTAGCCATCTATATATAAAGTAAAAGCGCTGCTTGTTTCTACGCCATCATCTGCTCTATCACAACGAATGAGTCGAGATAATCGAGGGGTTTGACCCCCCCGTTGAGGATTCTTGCAGGACCCAAATCCACCAAATCCAAGCCAGTATAAGAGGAGTTTCCACACCATTACATGCTCAGTCAACCTGGCCCACCATTTCCGCGGCGCAGCTTGCATCCCATCAGATTACATCCTCCGCCTCCTGAATACAGATTCGCGTCCTACCAAGTCTCCGCGCATGTGTCACCCCTTGATCCGACGCCCCGACATATGAGCGTTTCTTTCTGAAGGCTCGACCTCGGAGCAACGTGGGTAATCTGGATTGAGGTTGTTCAAGATTGTGGATTGCAGCGAGCTTAGATTTGAATGATCTAAGATGAATAGACAGCTTGGATCATCCTAATCCAAGCTTGCTGCAGTCCACAATCTCCAGAACAGCCTTGATCCAGATGACCTGGTTCTCTTCGGGCTCTAGGTCGATAGCTATGAAGGGCGAGACGCCGCCTGAAGCCCGTTGCTGGAAGGCATCACGGTGACACCACCCCATCAAGCCTTGTGCTCGGCACGACACCGTGGGGCGACGCAATCCTTCCAAAGGAGGCAAGCTTTCGCACAAAAGGACCGGCTGCCGCCATGGTTCGAGCCAGGCCACTGAAGGATGTGCCGGCAGGAATGACAGAGAGGTGACAGTGGCCACCTAAGTACGCCGTCGCTGCGAGCGGCACACGCTCACAAGCTGCCAGGCAAGTGTCGTAATCGGCGACGGTGGGCGACTTCGTAAAAGCTGAGTATAGTACCATGAACTCAGCCGTGCCCCCATCGTCGACTCAGTATTTGTCTTGAAGACGATGACCACTAAGATTCTGTCTCTCGATGCGCCATGGATTCAGAAAATCACAACCACACACCTCGTTTTTATCAAGGCACGAGACCTTGTACAATTCAGAATCCTCTCCCAATGTGCTAATCGTCGATTGCATATTCAAGATAGACAAGTACAACTTTTCGCAGCTATGTGATTGATTCTAACAGGATTGAATAGAGCCTTGAATAGGTATAGAAACCAGCAACAAGACGTCTCGTCCTCTTTCATCATCGAAACGCTCAGATGGATTGTGCGATTGTTCCCGTGCGATCAGCTTCAATTGTGCCGCGGAAATTTGCAATTGCTTGACTGAACGTGCAGTCGACGAGGAGCACATTGGGAGGGGATTTGGCTTATGCTAGCAATCGTTCTCTCTCTAAGCACCTTCACCGGTAGTTTGCCGCCTTCATCTGCTCGTACAGCGCCTTAACTGCATAAAGCGCATCTTAGCACTCGGTGGCTGCGGCGTACGCAGGTCGCCGCGATGATGAGGATGACGGCGATTGCTTGTGAGCTCCGGTCACAGGAAGGTGGGCAGGATCGTTGTCATCGAGTTCGTCCTCCTTTTCTTCATGAGGGGTGACAAAGTCCTCGTTGAACGTTGGCAGAGCTTTCAGCAGAGGCATTGGAAGCGACTTTATCGAGGGCGTCTGCGTGGTCTCGTCAATGATGTTGTCGGCTGAGCTTTTCAACAAACATCGGAAGCGCGCTCGTTGAACCTGTTACCGGCGGTTTGTAAATGAGGTCTGTGTGTGATTTTTTATGCGAGGGAGTCTCACTTGATAAGATCTTGAGGAGCAGGTTGACGCAAGCAGCACTTAGTGCTGAGTTTCTTCGAAACATAATGAATTAAAAATAGCCAGCCTGAGCCTTCAATTGATTCCTTACGATGATATCGCTCGTCCTTCCCCAACGCCAGTCGATGCAGGTAACTCGTAAGTCGATTAATCCCAATATCGAATCTCGCCATCCAGACCCGCCGCTGCAAATTTACTTGTTTCTTGAGGATGCCACTTCACACACGTGATAGCTTGCGTGCCTGCCTTAAGCTTGTGGTACATCTTGCAGGTCTTCCAATCCCAGAAACAGACAAAACCACCTGAGTCGCCAGAAGCCAGAAATTGGCCGTCGGGACTGCAATCTAAACCTATAGCCAGACCTGCGTTGTTGTGCCCGCGGTAGCTCTTTTTCCTGTTCTGTCGAAACTTATCGTTTGCACCAAACACCAAGATCTGATTATCAGAACTCTGAAACGCGACGTACTTCCCACTTGGATGGGGAGCAGCGTTCGTCATGGGATACATGTCGGGTTCCGCAATATACTTGATAGGAACGGGTATATTATAGTCCCAAGCGCGAAGGGACTTATCGTCAGAAGTAGTTATGAAGCGGCGGCATTGGTCCACAAAAGTAATGGTATTGACGGCAGCGAGATGGTGGTCGTATTCTTGAACGATTTCATTTGGTGTTCTGGTATCGAACTGGACAATTTTCTTGTCAGACATACCGGCAAGGAACTCCGTCATGTGCTCAGTATCTGGATTGAACTTTATGACATGGGGTGTCTTGCCGGTCGTAAAAGTACTGATACACGACCCAGTTTCTGTATCCCATAACTTCATTTTGCGATCGTATGAAGCTGACAGAAACTGCGTACCGGAGGCATTGAAACAGGCATCTGTAATAGCCTTCGAATGGCCTGAATATGACCGCAAAAGTTCTTTTTCATGGTAAACATCGCGTATTCTGACCGTCGTATCGGCGCTCGCAGATAATAACAAGTGGCCTGAACCAGGGAAAAACTGTAGTGCAGTAACGGCCATTGTGTGATCTTTCCATGCGTGAATTTGCCGTTTTGGAATGTAGTTGGTCGTACTGCCAGCAGGCTTGCGAAGATCGACATCCAAATCTTGTGGTACATGCATGTATGATCGACCTTGGTAATCGCGCTCCTGCGAGCCATGGAATGTTGTCGTTTCATCCCCGAGCATTTCCACTTCTCTCCGTCGAGTGAGTGCAACTTCGGGTGGTCGAGTTACTGTTCCGCTTTCGATCACATCTTCCTCTGTCTCTTCTTCCACTACCTCGTACTCTTCGTCGCTGGCGAGCGCTTCGTCATCGTCGATATTAGCGTGTTCATTGTTGTACCTCGCCCATGGGCCAACGTAAGAACCAGGTCCTTCACTGATGGAAGAGTCACCCTTTGCTTCTCGAGAATTTCTCAGCTTAGCTGATTTGTCTTTCAATTTTTCGGAGCTCAGTTCTTCTCGATTCGGACCCCCTCGTCTCTCCACAGCCCTGTGTTTGCTTCTAAATGTATGCTCACTTAAGAAGGCTTCTTCCGCAAAGCCAGTGAGTAGGTTTTTACGCTTGATGCCAGCCGAAGGGACGTCACAAGGGTCTAGTGGCCCAGCTTTAGGTCTTGATAGATCGGAGACAGAATATGGGACAACAGGATGATCCTGTTTGGCTTGCTGCCGAACCAGAAGGGCGCATTGAGGCGCCATGTTTGGCGGGAACTCCCCAAAGTCCTCCATTCTAGTAGCTGGCAAGACTAGACAGAATGATTGACTTCAAAACGGATACAAGTCGAGATGGTATAAATCTGAAAAGGTCAAACAATCGTGCATGCGTGCAATGGGGTTGGTCACGATTGACAAACGCGATGAAAATTAGTTATTCCGCAGTTGGGAAGGAATCAGGAAATGTGCGGCGAAAGCGTTGGTAGCTTAGGTAGCTGCATAGGTACATACTGGCAACTTGCAAGCCACCGCCCCGACAGATGCATATGCACCCGAGGATTTGCCGAATCATCCACCGAGTGCAAAAATCACAGGCAGTCTATGGTCAGCGCGAGTGCGCGACCTCGAGAGAGAATGCATTCAACATCTGGTGCCTCGTATCCGTGTCCTATGTGCCAGCCTCACCAGCATCATCATTGGATCCCGCGTGCGAGCAACCGCTGATTGAGCAGAGATTTATCTCTATCTCGCCCCCGCCCGGACCTGCAACCATGGCCGACACGGGTGACGACACCAACCACGTTCCCGAGCCCCTCGACCTCGTGCGGCTTCTGCTGAACGAAATCGTCTTTGTCAAGCTTCGAGGCGACAGGGAGCTTAAGGGAAAGCTTCACGTGAGTTGGGTGCCTGTGGGGGCAGTAAGGGATCAATTGGAGTACTGACGCTTGGCAGGCCTATGACAGCCATTGCAATCTCGTCCTCGGGGAGGTGGAAGAGACCATCTTTGCGGTAGATGACGACGAGGAGGCCGTCAGTCGCAAATCGGAAATGTTGTTTGTTAGAGGTAAGAGAGGCTTCAGGACGGTCCGGTGAGCTGTGTATTCTGACTCGTCATGATAGGGGACAGCGTCGTGTTGATATCACCGCAGGTCGCCTTCTAGAGCGTCTGGGTAAATTCAAGGGAGCTTGGTTGAGATCGAGGCACGCAACGTCTGGCTGCGGATTCTACTGGGTACGTGCGGGAGATTTGACCATGAGATGCAATTGCAAATACTAGATTAATTCAGACAGAAACAAGACCCCTCCACCCTAAAAGGCCAAATAAAGATAACAAAAAAGATACCAAATTACAAAAAGGACGTCTCGGAATCCTGCGACTCGCTTTGGAGAGCCGCCTCATCATGAAGACTCTCTGCGTTGCATCGACAAACGCGACTTGTTTCGTTCATGCAATTTACTTGTACAACGAGGAGCTATGTATTTATGCAGCTGTATGCGTTTACCCGACTTGAGCACGGCATTTGGGTGACTCCAGTGACAACTCTGGTCCAGTCACTGGTCACGGTGTCATGGTCGGCGCCCGCGTGGGGCTCCAGTGCCACGCCAGTCCGCAACCTCAACGGCGAGGTTGAGACGAGGCCGAAGTCGTGACGCGTGTACGGTGTGAGTCAAGTTTACACCGAAACAAGTACCCCATTATGCACCTACAGTATACACAATCGGACATTGGTACAAGCACATTATCACTCTATTTTCTTCCTGGCGTATGAGCAACTTGTTCGACGACATTTATTTGGCTCACCCCAGCTAAGAAGCCATGTCGACCAGAAATACAAAAGCATTAGCGCACGAGAAGCGGAAAGGCGAATCAGTAGGCTCATTCTTGTTTTTTGCCTGTTCCTGGAAGTGGTCGGTTTCCGCGGAAAAATATAGACTCCTCTAATCACCTGTAGGCCTTGAGCGACTTTACCGAGTATGTTGAGCAACAACAAAACCTTCGATTCCCGGCATCAAGACATACCAGTGCTGCAACTGGCGCCGACGCCACTACATCCAAACCCTCTCACACAGATCACCATGAGGAATTGGACGAACTGTTCGATCATTTAGACCTGGCAGACACTGTGCCAAGGATACCTCTGAAAGACCTCGTTCTTGGCGACGGCGACGATAACTTCCAGCAATTGCGTCATGTAATAGCCGAGCGGATTGAGGAGGGCATGGGTGAGGCTGTCTTCGAGTTGGGCTACGAGAATAATGGGGAGTCCATGGAGTTGAGTTTGGAAGATTGGAATGCGGCCTACAACAGACTCGTCGACGCAGCCAAGTCTGCTGGTGCCGATTGCCAGCTTCTTCTCACCAAAAACGTTGGCGGTAAAGTGGAGGCTGAAAGCATAGCAAGCAAGCCTGAGAAAAAGGGTGGATGCAATGGAAAGATCCTGATTCGGCGGGTGCCTAGCCATGTCGAAGATGTGATTGAGACAAGAATAGCCGTGGTCGGGAACGGTATGTTATTGCATCGTCTTTGCATATCTCCCAAGTCCTCCACGCTGACTTGGATGTATGCAAACAGTGGATGCCGGGAAGAGCTCCATGCTCGGGGTCTTGGTCAAAGGCGACCTTGACGATGGAAGGGGCAAGGCGCGAGTGAATTTGTTTCGCCACAAGCACGAGATTGAGACTGGCCGGACCAGCTCAGTAGGCATGGAGATTATGGGGTTCGATAGCGTGGGAGATGTAATAACTTCGGACACCCCAGGCCGTAAGTTTTCTATGAAGCCAAATCAGGACACTTCACTCTTTCTTCTCCGTGGTACCCTTTTTTGTCACTCTTGGCCCTTTTACCTTCTTTGCATCACTCTTTATCGCTGTTATAAGTCGGTTCTTTCCCTGACGACTCATCACAGGTAAATTGTCCTGGGAAGACATTGGGAAGAGAAGTGCGAAAGTTATCACATTTAGTGACTTGGCAGGCCACGAAAAATACCTCAGAACGACAGTATTTGGTTTGCTATCGAGCAGTCCAAACTACTGCCTTCTCATGGTGGCGGCCAACAATGGACTCATAGGCATGAGTAAAGAGCACCTGGGCATTGCGCTGGCTCTCAACGTCCCTGTCATGGTGGTTATCACCAAGATTGATATCTGCCCTCCGAAGATCCTGGAGGAGACAATTACGCAGATCACCAAGATCATGAGAAGCCCAGGCGCACGAAAGGTACCAACCTTCATCAAGAATCGCGAAGAATGCATCAACACCGCGACACAGTTCGTCAGCCATCGAATATGTCCCGTGTTCCAGGTTTCCAACGTCACAGGAGAGAACCTCGACTTGGTCAGGACCTTTCTGAACATTCTCCCGCACCACGGACGATATAATTCAGATGCCCCGTTTGAGTTCCACATCAACGATACATTCTCGGTGCCATTCACCGGCACTGTCGTATCGGGGATAGTCAAGTCTGGTGTGATCCACGAAGGGGACAGCGTCCTCATTGGACCAGACTCTTTGGGACAGTTTGCGACGACTGCCATACGATCCATCGAACGCCGGAGAATACGCGTGCCAGCCGCCATTGCAGGCCAGTCGGCTTCGTTTGCGCTAAAGAAGATGAAGCGGAAAGACGTGCGGAAAGGAATGGTCGTGCTTCCTAAAGTTGAAGGCGAAACCAACCCCAAGGTTCACAGAGAGTTTGTCGCAGAAGGTAGGGTATACTGTGCATACCTTGACCCGTATACATTTGTCCATCTTATGCTGATGACTGAACAAAAAACAGTCTTGATTCTGTCGCACGCCACGACGATCAAAAAGAAGTATCAGGCGATGCTACACGTCGGTCCTGTGTCTCAAACCTGCGCCATTATCGACATTGATCGCGAGTTGATACGAACAGGTGACAGGGCAACAGTAGCCTTTCAATTTGTCCAGCGTCCTGAGTACCTGGCGCCAGGCGATCGACTGCTCTTCAGAGAAGGCCGTACCAAGGGCCTCGGCATCGTCAAGGCTGTCGGATATGACCCCAGCCATCCCCTTATGGGAGGCCCGCCAATCAGCAGTCACGGTAAGCCGGACGAATAAACGCCCCATACAGGGCAGGAAGTTGAGGTTAGCGCCTGAGTGCCTGATGAGGATTCACGTCGTTGGGTGGACCATCTCAAAGGCTGCTGACCATCGAATATCTACTTAGGTAGGTAGCCTGTAGGCACCTGGCAATTCACGATGTGGGCCCCTGATGAGTCACTTTTCATGCTATGATGGATGATTATTATGATTTTTGAGTGCTGGGTATAGGTATCGCAGATCGGGTTCCAATTTGATGATACGAATGTGCATCATTCCCTCGGCCAACTACCAATAGTTATGTTCTAGCTCTCTTGGGGGCTTTCCTTTCACATATCATGTACCGAATCACGGCAAGGCTTGAAGATTAGCTAAGCCAGCAGGGCATTCAACACCGCAAAAGCAGCTTGGAAATATAAGAAGCTTTTCTGATATTCCCTCCCAAAAAGAACAGAAATGGAGTATTCCGCATTATGTACAGAGTAAAAACAAACCGGTTTGCTCGTCGCGCGACAATGAGGCCAAAATAGGAGGGACCCATCTCGATACATATTACCCGTCAACTTAATTCCGCAAAACCCGCGTTGGCATGTCGCCGCGCTAGCATGCCGTGTACATATCATCATATACGGAGTAAAAGTGCCGTCCCGATCGATCCCGTTGCTCAACGCATGGGCAAAATGGAGTTCGCCCCACGGTGGCCGGCGCCAATGCAGAGAAGTCTGCGTAGGTAGAAGAAGTTGAGAGAATTTGGCTGCGATATCGTACGGAGGTAGCATCGAATACGTCGACTTTACCACTCCCCCTGTTGACGCGGTGGCCAGGGGATACGTCAACGTAAGTGTACATACATACCTATGTACCTATTTCCGAACCTTCCTAAGTTCTTCCACGCATCCATCTACAATTCTATACATCGGAAATACCTGGCCCCACCCATCCCCTTATTTTCTCCATGGGGGAATCCTGAAACACGCCTCGGGCATGACGATGATGACGTACATTGTACCTCTTCCTGCGTGGACAAACGATGGGAGAAGACTTTATGCGAGAAGAACAAAAAAAGAAGTTGTGGAGAGAAATAAGGCAAGATGAGAATAAACAAAGAAAAGACTAAAAAAAAAGAAAGGAAATTGACAAAGAAAGAAAAAGAATAGGTACAGAGTCCCACGTAGAACAGAATAGAAAAGATAAGTATATACTCCGTACATATGTACCTATAAAAGAAGGCCTAAAAGAAGGGGGAGAGAAAAAGCAAAGAACAAACGAACGAAAATGGAAAAAGCAAGGAACAAAGAAAGAAGCGAAGGCAAACCAGGGGGGGTGGTAGCAAGCGCACTACCGGCACACACTCCGTACGTATCCGCCCGGTATGTACCCATGTACCCATGTACCAGTGTTGCCAAATCCGGAGCTGTAGCCTATGATATCCTGAAGGAGTTTGAAAATGGAATTAGAGAGGATGGGGGGGGGGGGGCTCTGATTGAACGAGGGGAAGGATGCGATGTAGATTTGGGGTTCGCAGCCGAGTCAGGGAGGGGACGACACAGGCGCGCGACGCGGACGAGAGCAGAGTATGTATGTATTACCTATTCGGGGCTGCGGCAGGGCATGTCTAACGAGTGGTGCGACTCGTGGAGTCGTGAGTCAATTGAGATAGATCAGCAAGTCACAGACAGCCTAGGTAACCCAGGTAACCCGAGCTGCGAGCATTGCGTGTACGAGTGTACAGCGGATGTACATGTCATATACTCGAAACGCCGTATGTACACTGCAGCGATTGTATGTACAAGACATGTTCCAAAGATGTCACGGTCCTCCGGAAGAAGCCAGAAACAGGACTTCGCTGAGCGCGAGACTTCAATACGACTTTATCTTTCTTGCCTTCCAACTTCCACGGATTGCAGCAGCTCCGAGGCAGGCTGAGTGCCGATCACCACCATCAGATGGTGCGATAGTGACCACTGAATCCTGATAGGTCGTCGTCGACCTTTCGGCTTTGACGGCTTCTCGTGCTGAAAAAGCGGCTCCGGAATACGGTTGTCGGTTGGGCAAATCACCCGGCAAGCTGAGATCCCAGCCTCATTCGTGCAGTACATATAGACGTAAAGTTAGGACCACGTCAGTCGGCCCAACGTCCATGGCTCCATCCCAAGTTATCGCCATCTAGCATCAGGGATCAAGATTCAAATGTCGGATGAAGAAGTAAGCATAGGTAGGGAGGGAGAAATCTGCGTGCTCTATGTGGAGCAACGCTCGCCGCTCGTACGCGGAAGGGAAAACAGGAGGATTCATAGTGAGTACGGAGTAAGTTGTGGCGTTACTAAATTTGGTGGCTGGTCGGCGCCTTGAGACGCGCACATAACCTGGATATGTACCTACTCCGTAGTTATGCGCCTTGGCAGCGCTCTCGATACGCTCCTGGTACGCTCCTGGTACGCTCCTGGTACGCTCGCTTGCCGGGGCTAGGCATGTACCAAGTCCCAGCCAGACGGTTGGCATCCCTTCGCCACTCTTGACATTGAACTTGACTCGACGACTTCAAGACCAGCGTTGGAACCCAATCATCTGGGACGAACGATGGTCAATCGTCATGATCCCCACCTGCTTGGTGCATGAAGTTCGGTCGAGCCGGCGACCGGCATATGCGGTCGTGGCCTAGGTACCTAGGTACCTCCTAGGACTATCTCGATGCATGAAAAGTCAACGAGGAAAGGCTGGGCGCAGCTATGTATGTAGATACCCAGAAATCAGACGGACAATCAGACGGTCGAACGATGGTGCAATTGACCTGGATGACCTCTATTTGTTGTTTATCTCGACAGAGACAAATCTATCTCGCACTCAGAGCACTTGCATTTCTGCAATGCTCATTACATGCAATGCATTTCTTCCACCTCTAGCGTTTGCACCTGCCACTCGTGACTTCCTCTCTCACGGTTCACGGTTCATCCGATTCGTGCGAAGTTCGAAGTTCAAAGTTCAAACCCGACTCCCGTGGAGCGAAACTTTGCGAAAGCGGGGTTGATCGTTACAACGTGCTTTCCGCATCCGTAGAATCGTGCCTGTTAGATCCGCCCTTAGCGCGTGCCCCGGCGTCGCTCTTGCCGGCCAAGTTTGCTGGCCCCACCGCCGAATCGCGTCTGCCGCTCTTTGTGTGTGACATGCGATTGTTGACAACTTGAAGAAAGAGGCTCCTCAGGATTGCGGCAATGCGAGCGGCTTGCTCTAACCACTCTATCCCCATAGGAAGTTCTTAGCTTTTGTCGCACCAGCAAGGCTTCATTCTTCTTGCCTCGGAGATTTTGACAAGCTGAGGAGTGAGTTGTTGGGTTTGATCACAATGGAATCGATGACAGACGTGAATCGTGATACGACCCCACATGACACCCCGGCGATTTCGTTGCAAGTGCAACTGGTTGACAGTCCGTTACAGCTCGCTACAGCCCGGCAGACCCAAGTCGCACACCCGCACTTGCTTGGGCCTCGTGCTTCGCCCGAGCCAGCGTCTCGAGTGTTACTTGTAACTTGTAAGTTGTCTCACTTGTGTCACTTGTCTCACGTTTTGGCTGTCGCTCCTTTTTACTTGGTTGCGCGTCTTCGCTGCCCATACGGAGTACGACCACCAACTAATCGTATTATACTCCGTACATACCAAATACCAGCACGAAGACGGCCAGCCACACTCACTTCGCAGCCCAGAAGGGCTAAAGTGCCCTGGAGGAGCGTCTCAAATGCCGGCTTTGGTGCCTGACAGTGCCCCGCCTAATTGGATTCCCACTTGGCTTTATGCAGTCCGCACTGGCGCCGACTGCATTGACAGCCGACCGCATCGCAGAAGAACAAGGACAACACCCTTGCCATGTTTGCCAGATCCGGTCAAGGAAAGGAGACAGTCCCGAACGAATCAAGAAAAGAAGAAAGGAAGATAAAGTAAAATCAAAAACAAGAAGACCAAACCAACAAAACGCATCGTCTATCCCCTCATCGTTCTGGCCCTTCCCCGCCCTTTCGAACCAGCTCCCCTATTGCTTATTCCTGTCGTCAGCAACTCTGCTTGTGAACAGAGCTGTTGAAGTGCCAGCGCAACCTGCAGCTTTGGATGCTTCGTGGCATGTCCAAGACAGGTAGGGAGGGTGAGGATTCTTCGTTCACACATACATGATGCCAGCTTTACGGCAGCACCAGCACCCACGTCGTCGCCGATCAGCCGCCTGGCTCCCCACAAACAACAGCGGCATCTACTATCGTCCAGAGTCGCTTGCCGACCAGCAGAGGCCGTTACCAGACCATCTACCTGCGCCGCTCATTGGCCCTAGAAGGAGTAGGCCACACGCCATTCACATTGTGACCTTTCCTCCGGGGTACATCCCTCGAGAACTTCGACCCGACGGCAGAGTAAGGGCCGAAAAACCGCAAAAGGCACGAGGCAGAAGACCGAGGACCCCGACTCTTGAATCCGCGGCAATTTCCTCGTCGACATTTCAACCGTCGAGAATTTCATCCTCGACTCTCAGCACTGGCCACAGCACGAGGCCCAGCACCAACGCCAGCACCAACGCCAGTACCAACACCAACACCAACACCAACACCCCCAATACCCACACCAACACGAACCCCAATACCCACACCAAAACCAACAGTCGCCGCAGCAACCTCAATAGGAAAGGCAAAGCCACCTCGACTGCTTCTCACCTGCTGGGCAAGCTCATCTCGTCTTTCTCGGGCCGTTCGCTATCCACGGTCGAGAGTTTGCGTCCTGTAGCCATTTCCGCACCGACCCGCACAACTGCTGCTGCGCCGACAAGGGGGGTGCCACAGCCTCCAGCCTATGACGACGTGCTCGAAGAGTCGACAGCCCGGACCCAGAGCCAAATCCAGCCCCACTCATCGAGCCCACACGAGGATTTGGAAGCAGACATGGCTGCTGGTGCTGGAAACGTCGTCATTCCCTCCGCCATTCCCTCCGTCGTTTCCTCACCTGCGTGTAACGTCTCGGGACGTCGGAACAGCCTCATGTCGGTTCGCTCAGCCAAGTCTCTCGTGAACTCGCTCGTGGTGGAGGTCCCCAGGCCTGTCGCAAGCGGCAGCGGTGTCTCGTGCTCCATCTTGCTGGCCGAGAGCAACATCTTCCTGCATGGCTTCGACCATGATGGTCATATGGCTCGAGGCGACCATGGCGGAACGGCGCTGCTTCGTGGCAAGTTGCAGCTTAATGTCACCAAGAATGTCAAGATCAAGGCGATTCAACTCAAATTGATGGGCCGCGCCCGTACGGAGTGGCCTGAAGGCATTCCGCCGCTGAGACAGGAAGTTTCTCAGGTGGAGGGACTCAGAACCCAAGTCCTCACCTTTTTCAACGTGATGCACGATGGATGGGAGAGCGAGTACGGCAACCAATGCACGTATAAACTGAGAACGGGGTCGGCGAATTCTAGCAGTACGAATCTCCATGTGTTGCCGCAACAAAACCGGCGCCCCGTCAGTATGCTACCGCCCTCGGCCTCCTACAAGAATGGCTTGACAGCCAAACAACTCAAGCGGCTTTCTCTTCAAAGTACACAGTCGCGGAGTTTTGGCAAAAGCGAAAGCGGCGCAACCTCTACCACACAGACCAAGGGCTACAAAGTGTTTTATCCCGGAACGTATGATTACAACTTTGAGCTGCCCATCGACCACCACCAATTAGAAACCATCAAGCTCCAGTACGGATCCGTCAAGTGGGAACTTCATGCCAGCATCGACCGCGCTGGTGCATTCAAACCAAAGCTGCAAGGCCTTAAAGAGGTTTCGGTTGTACGACTGCCAGATCAGATGTCGCTGGAGATGAGTGAGCCCATTTCCATCTCGCGGCTCTGGGAAGACCAGCTTCACTACGACATTGTCATTTCGGGCAAAAGCTTTCCTATTGGCTCCAAGATCCCTATTGCCTTCAAACTCACCCCTTTGGCCAAGGTGCAGTTGCACAAGATGAAGGTCTACGTCACCGAGTCAATAGAGTATTGGACGACGGACAAGCGCGTCACGCGCAAGGATCCGGTGCGCAAGATTCTTTTACTCGAAAAGTCGGCTGGCAAACCACTAGAGTCCAACTGTGCGGCGTCGGAGATGAACACGTTGTCGGGGGGCGAGCTCAGTCCTGAGTCCCGCCGTCAAGCCCGAGAGATGGCCATCCTCCGGCGGACAAGGGAAGCTGCACTTCATGGCCTCCCTGCCGAGCCCCTCCCGGAGCCGACAAACAATCTGCTCGGGGATCTGGACTTGGGTCTGGAGCACATGTGGGGTGCGACCGAGATTGAAGCAAATGTACAGCTCCCTACGTGTCAAATGATGGCGAAAAACAAGGATCTGCGGCTTCATGCCGACTGTAGCTGGAAGAATGTCAATGTCTACCATTGGATTAAGGTACGATGCACCCCTAGACAATATCGTCCCTTCCATGCTTTTCTTTTGTCTCCCTTATATATATTAACACGTCCGGCAGATCGTCCTGAGAATTAGTCGCCTCGATCCCGATGATCCAACAGGCACCAAGCGGCGGCATTTTGAAATTAGCATTGATTCACCTTTTACTGTACTCAATTGCCGTGCCACGCAGGCCAACACCGATCTGCCAGCCTATGCCAGTCCGATCAGCCAGCCAGCTGCCTTTCAATCCACCTGCGGATGCCCCGATGCGGCAATGTTTGCATCTGATGGGTCCCCGAATTCGTCGAGTGGCACGCTGCCCGGACTGGAGCTGAGAAGTCACGAATCGTCTGCCGCCCCTTCTCCTCTCCCGAATCTACCACAGGCTGCCTACCTTTCACGCTCGTCAATGAATCCGGCGACCGATTCCGGCAGTCTATGGCGATCTGGGGTGGACGACGGAAGTCATGGCGAACCGCGTCCTATCCACCTGCTCCGGGTACCAAGCTTTCAGCCTCCCGCGTTTGACGACGACACAGCTCCTCCCCCTGCACCGGTCTCCGTGGCCGCAGCAAACTTAGGAGCGGCTGACGTCCCTCTGATGACGCCACCTCCGCAATATGACACTGTCGTCGGAACACCCAGTGTGGATGGCCTTGCCGACTATTTCGCGCGGCTTGCCGACTACGGCTACCTGAATGAAGATGAAACCGAGTCCGGATCCGATTCGGACGAACCACCGAGGATACTCGGTCGCTCCGGACGCGTCAACGTATGCAACCCCCGAACACCTGGCAGCAGACGAATGCCTAGCCGGAGTTTCGAAATCAGCCGTCCTACGGTCGATCTGAACCTCGCCAGTCTACCGCATCATCTAGTGCAGCGGCCCGCGAGGATACAGTAATGGTCAGCATCAGCAGCACTGACCTCCTTATGCCGTATAAAGTTGATAGAAAAAAGGGTGCACGAAGCGTGAGGGCCTGCTGCGGCGTTATGCGTTATTTGTCCTTCTTTTCAATTCCTTTTGTCCATTTTCCTTCCAAAATCACATATCTAGAGTCATGGTGTTTTGTTACGGTTTCATGAGCGGATGGTGTCAGTGGCATATACCCAGTGGATGGGAGGGTTCATCGTTATTGGGTTACTGGGCATTGGGATGGTGCATACATAGCGATTGTACAGGATGATGAGGTGTGAAGGAGGAGTATGTAGTTAGACATGTAAATACAAGTGGAGGTGTCAATAGTGAGCATTTACAGACAAGTGTTAGTCTCAATCAATCTTGAAACTCAATATGGTTGGTGTTTTTGGCGTATGCATGCGTGTCAGCACTGAGGGAAGCAGAATTCATAGAGTCCCAAGGTGTGAATGGAGGGAGTCCCACACAACCATTCATTCGTAGCCTTTTAAATGCCAAATACTGTTTTTTTTTTTTCCCATGATGTCGTTTCTAGAGTCACGGTACATGGTCGTGCGGGTTGTGCCAGTTAAAGAATCGTCAGGGACAATCACGCTTTCCCATATCCCCTCGGAAAAGACAAGTTCAAAGGACGTCAACTGTTTAGCCATGATGGTGTTGGAGAGTAATATTCGACCTCCGGCGGGTGTGATCACCAATGACGGCGATTCGAAGGAACACAAATTTCTGAAATGTGAATGCTGGGTAACGTCGAAACGACGGAGTATATATTCCTCTTTTGGGTCCATTTGTTCTGATGCGCCGGAAGCGTCTGTTCTGATATCTGATCATCTGATGCAACCACAGATGAAAACAATTAAAAACAATGAAGCCACAAAGTGCAAAGCAAGACGCTCATAAGGCAAGAGGTAACATGGCAAGTACTGAACGTGTCGCGACGAGCCAAATCTACCCTGTGGGTAAATTTACACACGACGCGACTAGGTTCGCACTTTTCCACCCACAGTCTCTTTTTCTTTTCTTTGTCGGTAGTACTATACACGCACTCCTCCACGCCACATGTTTTTTTTTTTTTTTTTTTTTTTTTTTTTTTTTGAACTCAGGAATATCACCAACTCCATTATCTCGCATGCTTCTGTATGTTTGGGAGACAAAACTTGCTGAGAATACACTTTCTTGGAATATGAGCGTGAGATGACCCGGCACAAAAGCTCTGCCGTTCAGAGAAGGGCGCATAGAGGGACTCGGTCGGTAGTAGGAGGATGAGATCATGAGAAGGACAAATATCCGACCACCCCCAGAGAAAACGGCGTAAAAGCGAACAGAAATAACACAAGACAAGATTAGAAAACGCCTGTACTAGGACGAAAAGCGGCGTTGATATTGCCCTGTTAGACAAGCAAATCCGAATCAACACCAAGGGAGAGTCTCGAAAAAAAATAGTTGCACACCATATTCTTGTGCCGTCTCGCTCAGCTGGTCCAAAAATACACCATCGACACAAATCCGTGTGTAGATAAGATAGTCTTGAGATGCGTGACCCTCAAGACCGCAACCACCAGGTTCACAAATTCAGGGGTCCCATACTCCCAGAAACTAATTTTCAGCGTCCGCAGGTTGTGAAACGTGGCCAGGAATTGCGGGCAGGGGTACATCCTCGTCCGTTTCGGCATCGAGAGGGAAGCGGAAATGATACTGATAGCATCCCAACGTATGGATTGAGGGGCCCTCGGCGCATTCATTGGTAGCCTTGGAAGTTCGAAATGGTGAAGACTTGTGTCTCCAATGTTGCCGGTGGAAGGCTCCTCGGGGAAGATAAGGTCAAATGAAGTATGAAGTCAACTGCGCAGAGAAGGATGATCTACACATTATGTGGACAGTGGTCATACTGTCATACACGCTTGGCCCGACACAAGACCTTCATAGAGAACGCCACGGACGAGCTCCCATGTAGCGAGCGTATGGAGGAAATACCATGCTGAAAGCGATGGACAAGGCTTGGAGGTTCCATCACAAGTTCACAACTACATCATGAACACGCTTCTACGACACCTGTCAACGCTGCCGTGGCCCGTCACAGCAATTCAAGTAAACAAAGGGACTGACCAGGGAGATTTGTTTGCTTGTTTGCGATGTCACAAGTTGCAACATACGAGTGACGTGCCAAGTCAGGCAGAAAAGTGACAGATATTTCTGTTCTAGTGTGCAGGATGGGAGGGGGGATACTGTGTTTCCAGTCAAGTGCTGCTGCTGCGTGTCTACTCTACCCCGAATTTTGTCTGCCATTTCATCGTCTGGCAATCATGCCAAGAGAGAAGCCATGCTCTTAATACGATACCGGCGTTGTGGAGCGCGGGAACAAGCGATGCGACGTCTCGGCGCATGATGCGTCTTGGTCATGGGACTCGTGACCGTGGCATGCCTGGCGGTTAGAAAGGACTATCATCTGCGAGCTTGCTACGTACTTGCCTTTTGAATCCACAGACACGCATGCAGAGACTCCATCAACGACGCTCAACGACGCTCAACGACGCTCAACGACGCTCAACGACGCTCAAACCCCGACAATCGCGCGACCGTCGTCCTTGGTCCGTCGTGTCTCGTTTGCCCGCCTGTCTGCAGACATCTCTGCAGCTTCTACATTCGCCAGATGGAACAGGTACAAAGCGAAAGTGAGCATGAAACCAGTCATAAGAGCAAAACAGCAATGACAAACGTAGCCTCTACTCATGGAGATTCTCGTCATCGTGGCACAGACTTAGATCTAAGATGGTGGGTGTTCTTCGTTCGTCCGTACAGGTTGCTGATCATCTACGCGCCACGAGAATACCCGGTCTCGCCTCGGGGAGAGCTCAGCCATGACTCGAAAAAAGAAGCGGATCGCTCTCTTACTCCGCAGTTGCTTTCACTGATGAGCATGTCGGACATACGGAGACTTGAGGCATTAAAGTCGACAGCGTATGACTGCATCAGTCAGCATGTTTTGGGTTTCCATGCAAATATGCCATGCATGGTGCGAATTCATCACATGATTATCATATGCATGGAATGCTCCAGCATGACAGATATTGGATTTTAGCTACCATTCATTGCCTATCAAGTTGCATGAGCGGATTACTTCTGTACGGATAGAGACAACGGTGAACGGCCCCTCGGGCATGCTAGGCTCTGGATCCGCCCAACAATGATTCAAACAAGGAAAAAAAAAACCCCCCCAAAAAAAGCGAAAATTAAATAATCGAAGTATAAATATGAGAGATTTGGCAAGGCAGAGTGTGAGAGAACTGGTGGACAAGTTTTTTATTTATCCCAGATAAAATTGTCGAGACCGGATGTAATCAGATCGGAGACAATCATCCAACGAGTTTTCGTCACCTTAACGACCGCCCTCCCGCAACAAGTCCTCCCGTGCCCGACAAACAAAGCCCAGCCCCATTCCGACAAGGGGTACACTCTGCTCCGTACACAACTGACAAGATCCCAAGATGCCCCTCTTTCAGCCAGGCAGAGCACTACAAGTCCCGCTAGCCAGCAACGAAGCCCTCATCTCGCTGAAGAAGACGAGAACGAAGGCAACAATGACTCCAAGATCTTCTAACCCCCCCCCCTTTTTTTTTAGCAAAGCTTGGCCTTTCTTCGCCCATCAAGGCTGGAGACAGAGCTCACATTACCTGTAAGATGGGGGGGAGGATAGGGGCCATCTTCGCGTCCTCATTGCTCAAGAATACCGTGATGAAAAGTAGGATACTATTTTCCACAGGAGTGTAAACTCGACATAGGCTTTTCCATACTCGGCATATTACGGGACCAAGTCTGATATCTTCCCACTTCTTTAACAACTCTCCCAAAATGCGGAACAGTCAAGAATTGCTAACGGGGCACGAATACCTTTGCGGCATCTTCGTGCTCCTCTGATTTGACGCCTAGATTTCACATTAGCTAGCTTCGGCTGCCTCATCTTTTTACTCACGAAATTCCAGGTTGTCTTGAGAAAACTGCGGGCTAGTTCCCGGGGAAGATGAGATTTCGTCCAACGCTCCAACCCAGCGCATGGTCCATGAGTTTCCTGGATATAGAGATGAGCTCTTGAGAAACCCGGCCCAAGGTGGCAGGCAATTTTGTCTGATTTTCCTGGCTCCTGGAACAAAACGCTTCTGAGAAACCTGGCTCCTGGAGTCCTGGGGCGATTGATCCGAAATTTCCTGTTCCTGGAGTAATGCAATTCGGCCTGCTCAGTGCTGCTTTGATATTAACGGTTTGTTCGCCCTGACACTTATTTGCGACATTGATCGCGTTCATGTCCATTGCTTTCAAGTTCCCTCTCTGATCTCGGATGTACCGCAAACGCACCTAAGTACTTGAGTTTCTTGGGGGTGAACAATCAACGCAATCTGTGCTTGCTGTTCTCCCCTTCACAGGCCCCACGGACCTTTCTTCCGACAATCTCGCCTTTCCGGACAGACCCCAAGCCTGGCGAGGATGCTTGAGGAATGGGCTTCAAGACCTCTTGAGAGACCACGGTTGGGACACTGCATTGGCTTACAGAAAACCATGCAAAAGCAACATAGGACAGATGAACGACGAGCGAGGTCAAGCTACTCACCAGCCAATGCGCTTGAAACTTCACCAACCTACCCTGCCCTTACCTCTTGGTGTCTCGAATTGGCTTCGCTGGCAACCACCAGGGTCTCAGCCAAGAACGTGTATAGTTGCTGGCAGGCTCTTTGACTTTACCGAAACAGTTGCTTGAACATCTTCTGCTCCGTCTCTCAAACTCCTCACCTCGCTGACCCTGATCGGCCAAACAAGGCACAGAAGCTGCAAGCATTTCACTACAGCCTGTCAACGCGTTCCAACAAGTGCCCTTCAAGCCTGTTGAAGACCACAAATTCAAGACATTTCTGTTTCCAGAAATTCGGTTCTCCAAGCCCTGCGAAATTCAATGAGACGATCCACCATCCCTATCCCGCCAGGACATGGATCGTCTGGAGGGCAGAGAGGAAGCTTGGTCGACCGTCGTGTGGAACGACGTTTACAAGCAGTTCCCTTGCACGCATACTGACTCGCTTTTCATTAGTTTCAGCTTTTCATAGTCTGAAGTCATGTACTTACCAATCAGTTCAGCTTGACTCTTCAAGTTCGAAGGGATGTCCTTCTTGGCATAGATGTTCCGAGTCGCCACTGGCCAGTGGTATCTCTCTCTGGCTGCGGCTTCAGAGGCTGCTTCACGCCCAGGGCCAGGCAAGCCCACTAATGTCCTTTCAATTCCTTTGCTTCAAGATTGCAAACAATAGGCAAACCATGGGATTCTATTCTCAGCTTGACGATTCGTGGCTGTGACGGCTTTGGAATCTTGGATGACGTCTCCCTCTGCTGCTTGAGTTTTGATTTTGACTTTGGTTTTGGATGATTTTGACTTTGGTTTTGGGTTGAGCTTGGCTTTGGTTCGCCTTCCAAGTTCCGAAGAATGCTGTGTGTTGTTGGTGCGAAGCCGCCTGGGGGGGCCTCTTTGCAAGACCACTGGCATACTCAAGTCTCACTCAAGGCTCACCCTCAGGTTATGGGGATCAGCAGCTCTGTGTACAGGTTTCTTGTGGCCTGGAAATGTAATGTGCTTTTTGGGAGACATTGTTGACGGGAGCTCACCAATCGGAAACTTGAAAGTATTTTCAAGTACAACTCACCATTGGGAAGATTTAATCCCATCATCCATCAGATGGCTGAGTGTGCGGGTTAAGGTTTGCGAGTTCGAAGCTGGATATGACGGACTGGTGGGGCTGACGAGGAGCCAGGGTTTCTTTTGTCGGGGGAATCATTTGAAGTGTATGGAGGCGACGGGTGTTGAAGGTGTTGAAGGTGTTGACACTGTCTTTGCCAATGAGCAGACGAGGATCTTAGCGAGAGCCATTCAGGGGGAAGGAGAGCCACAAGGAAGAAGGAAGAAGGAAGAATCTGGGAAATATTTTGCAAAAATCCGATAAAGACAAATGTCGAATACACATGTCGAAAACAACAAACTTGATATGTAATACAACAACGCAGTGTGACATGTTAAACTGGAACTCGGGTCCTCGATGAGAACCTCCCTCCCCTGGCTTCAATCACACATGGCATTGTCAATCAAGATGTATGAAATTTCAATCTTTGCTACCGAAGACATCGCCCCTTTTATATCTAAAGAGCTACAGTACTTTATCCAGAGAGGAAGTCACTTACTCCAGATTTCACCAACAGAGCAGCTTATATAATCAATAAGACACGAATCAAATCATACAACTTGTGTAAGCGTTGATTCGTCTCCATGACACAAGCCATACCCACATTAGATGCATGCCCATTGCCATGTGATGCCTTCAAGCAGCATTGCATCAAACTCAAAAAATGCCGACTACTGCACTCCGACATTGCGGCCTTAATGCCTCATTACGGGCGGTAACAATGCCGCCGGCATCAGCATGCTGTTCAGTACCGAATCATGTGAGTCGTTTTGGCAAGTCCGAAGACCCCTCCTTGTGGGAAAGCGTTTGACCGAGCATTGCTCTACTCCGTGGACCGTATGTATCCCAGAGTCCGACATGTGTACAGACTTCCAGAGTACGCGGCGGGGACAATGCAGCCGCATCCACAGAACATTGAGACTATCGAGTAAGCAGAGCACCACCAGACAGGATTGATTGTACCATTCTAAGAAAGCTTTTATTCAAATCGGTCATCAAGTATTGAACTTCTACAGACTACAGTACAGTTCTTAACTAAGCATGACCAGACAATACTAATATGGTTTTATGATATCGAGACTACGACCTACGTCCCTCATGCCATTCAATCCTATTGCCAAGATCCTTCTTTGCCGTTCCATGTTGACAAGAAGCTTGACGTGATAAGACTTGGTCTAAATGAATAGTAGCAAAGGTATCTGACAAGGCGTCTAGCACCAATGGGTCGGGCATCAGTTATTGTGCTGGACCCTGCGACCCGCCAACCTTCAATTCCATCGCTACCTATGATGCATCTCGTATTCCACATCCGTCCCGGTTCCGCTGTCTTGTCATCCCCGCATGATTCCATATAGACTTGCGCAGCGCCTACAAAAGAGAATAACTCAAAGGCGCTCGGCTTCATGTCTAATCCAAGGTACACCAGACGAGGCCGGTACAGGAAATGCACACTGCTTTCGGTCATACATGCTCGCAAAACGAGTGTTGACGCCAAGCGGAGTGATTTTCGCGGCTTCGCTCCCGCTCTTGCGGGTGAGGTAGCATTGGTTTCGGCCGCAAGAAGTTCTCAGCGGAAGACGGGCTTCAACAATCAGAATGAGACTGGAAGAGGTGGCGGTGAAGATAACGAGAACAGGGCTTCGATTCTCGCCAGAGTCCCGCTTGCTCTTCGTTGTGGTGCCACTGATGCTACTGATCCACAAGTGCCGCCGATGTCACAACGCTGACTCCAGCATGGGCATGGGTCAAAGACATGTCGTTGACATAGATAGGTAGTATACAACACAGCCGCAGGCGCAGTTTACTCGTGTGGACCATTATCTTGCCATTACGGGGTTGCTGCTGCTGCTGTGGTTTTCTGAACTCGTCGAAATACAATGTCTTGTCTGCGCTCAGGTGACAAGACAGCCAAGCTAGGTCATTGCCACAATCCTTAGTCTGGGCCTGCTCTATCTCGACGGCTCCAAGAACCACTGCGGCGACCAGCAAGCATCCAGTCGCTCACATCCTTCGATTGCTCTATATTATTAGAAGCACAACGAGAAACAGCGGGTGTACAGGAAAGCCATGCGTGGATGACAGCCAGAGTTGGCCTGGACGTTCCTTTGCGACTCCCAAGGGCAGGGAAAGGCGGCAGCCAACGGGCAAAAAGATGATTAAGGTGATCGCTGCTGTCGCTGCTCCTGTCGCTTCTTCTTGCCGCTATCGTTGCACTCGTCTCCATGACTGGACCTAGAATAGCCTAATGATGAGGGCAGAGTAATTACGATGACCAGAGGGCAGAGTGGGAATGGATGGTCAATGGCAGTCCGAGTGGCGTCTGTTGTAAATGTCACGGGCGAAGCAACATAGTCATTCCCACCTTCAGGTCCGGGAAATGACGGACTGTCCGGGGTGGCCTGGAGACTGACGTGGGCTCTTCAATGTGATGTGAGAGATTCTATTCCACCAGATACGACGGGCGAGCTCAACAAGCTCAGGGAAGTTTGGGCCGCGGAAAAGTAAGAGTCAGTGATCTTTTGAGTAGCTGGCTGAGGTGACAAAGGAGCACCACTAAGAAGATCTGGAAAGACCGAACCATTCAAGTCCATCGCAAAGGGGTTCGGCATCTGTGGAGGACCCATGGCCGAGGGTTGCCACATGGAGTTGGTCTCTGCCGGAGTCCGGTGATTCGATCCATCTACCATTACATCGCTAATTCCACTCTGGCTCGTCGTGCTAATGGCTGACGGGCTCGATCCATCCATCATGTTTTCGCTGGTGCCAAATGTCATCTGATGTTCAAACCCACTCATCCATTCCAAGCTGTCGTCAAAGTGGTGGATAGAGGTAAGATCTGGAAAACTATGCCCATAGGGAGAAGTTTGGTCCAGGGCCAAGGACTGTGGAGAGTCATTGTAGTGAAGGGCGTTAGGGTTGATGGTGGAACCCGGGCCGTAGAAGAGCCCATCATAGTCAAACTCGGGGAATATGGCCAGGGGTGGTGCGGTGCGCAAGCCACTAACGTTGAAGTCGTTGTTGCCCATGGGAGACGTCGCGAGTTTGGGCAGTCCATGCTGCAAGCCTCTCTGACCCAAATTGGCGGCCATACCCCCAAAAACGTGGTCCAAGTTGTGCATTGGCAGGCCAATCAAGCTTGGGTGACGACTGTGACCCAAGGCTCCGCGACCAACTGATGAGGTATTGACAGAAGCAGCCATCATCTGAATGGCAGCACCGTCCACATGGCTTATCGTGTTTGCTCTCGGTCTCATAGGAGCTGCCGGAGCGTTGGACGCAATAGCACTGACACCAGCAACGCTGCTTTTGCGTCGGTTTTGGGTGGGGGTGGCGCCACTGGCAGATTCACGTCGATTACGAGTCCGAGAGGAAGGAGTCGAGCTTTGGTGTAGTTTCTGCTGGTGGCGAAGCAGTAGATCACGACGGGCGAAGCAACGTGCACATTCGGGGCATTCGAATGGCTTCTCCTTGGTATGAGAACGCTCGTGTCGCTTGAGGTGCTCGAGACGTGCGAACGATCGCTGGCAAGTTGCGCAGACATGGGGGCGGGGTTTGTCCGTCTTGGGTGGGGGAAAGCTGGCTGCTGGCGCCTTGGTATTCACGGTAATAGTAGAGGCTATCATAAGAAGCGATGCATCATGATTAGCGCTGACACAATACCAAAGCAGGGCAAGCAGACCAGACGTTGCCAAAAGACGGTCCAGACACTGGTATAGGCAACAAAGGGACGAGACAAGAAGGGTCTGAGAAACGATGATAGCGAACAGCATGAATGCTGCGGTTGAAGGGGCGCTCTTCTTGTCCTATTCATGAATGCCGGCCGCGGAAGGGCAGAATCATGACAACAAGAGGGGCAATGAAGTGCTTGCAGGCCGGGTCAACGAGTTCGGCAAGTGGGACTTTGAGCTCACCAGAGTCGTCTGCGACGATGGGAGCATTGCTGCTGCTCACCGCAGTGCTCGCACTTGAGGCATTCGACATTGTGGTCGCGCGAGACGGAAGTCTCGGGTCAGAGTCGCTTAAAAGCATGGTCGAGCTGCTGATCGTCGCGGTGCAGGAGCCAGAGTGTTGGTGAGGTGGTGACTTGTTGCCAGCTGTGACTGCGTAGTGGGGCAGTAACCACAAGCAAACACACCGCCCAGCCAAATACAATTGTGTCGAGTATTCTTATTCTCCCTGGTCGCCTTTTCTCCTATCTACAGGGAAGGAAAAGAGCAATCAAGAAGGAAGAGAATTCAAAGCGAAGATGCCAGAGGAAGAGTCGCAGGTGCAGAGCCGAAGTCGAGGATCAGTCGGCCAGACGGCGGGATGGCCGGGAGGTTGTCGGGTGGCACGAGAGAGTGCCACAGAGGTGAGAGGGCGAGAGCGTATTGGGTCCGATGGAGGGGCTGAGGTTCAGGTCTCAGGTAAAGAGCAAGAGTGTCGGGAGAGGGAAGCGGTCGGACTTGAGAAAATGCATGAAACGGTTGAATATGGTTGGGATACCGCCAGAAGCATATCAAGTGAAGGCGGCAGAGGCGACGGAACTTGAGGCTTTTACGGTCGCCGTTCACCAGAATCGACGTCAGTCCGGTCCAAAGAAGCGCACTTGCTGTGTTGGTCGGAAGAAGGAGAAGAGAGAAGCAGCGACGGGGAGCAAGAAGGAAAGAAGGAAGGAGATTGGCAACGTGGGACATGAGTGCGGAAAGTACGGCGACCACAGCGGCGGCCTACAGTGCCGACACACGGTGCATGCGGGCCATCCTTGCATACAGCCTCACAGGGCCCTTCGACAGCGCCCATGCCCCTGCCAGCCGCCACCAGCCGTCACCAGCCGTCACCAGGACGTGGAACTTGGAAGGCTGGGCCATTGATAAACGTCAGTCTGAAGGCAGGCACGGCCCAGCTGCCGCACCGACGGGACTCGCACTGGCACTTGGAAGTTGGCTGACCTACACGCGCTGCGCTGCACTTGTCTGCACTGCTCCCAAACGCCCGCCAATGGCCAGACAATGGAGCGGGCGACTTCTCTGCATCTTGACTACTGAATTATTGGTATCATTGCACAGGAAAGTTACTAGCTTTGCCAGCCGCTGCTGCGTTCAAAACGGCGAATCGCCGCGGTGGAACCAAACCACGCGATGGAGGCAAGTCGTGGGGTCTGTCCGGTCTAGGTACCTAACTCCTCTATATTGGCAGATGCAGCATGGCCGAAGACCCTAGAGCCAGCAAAAGTCACGAAACATGGCAGCTTATCAAGCCATGCGTGGGCTTTGTCAAAAGCCCTCCAGCAGACATGTCAAGCGCGGAATGGGCAAACGTACGAAGGTACATACGAGGACGAGGACTTGTACGTATACGGCAATCCGCATTCAGAATTGCCAAACTTGATTGCGCGTATTTAGAAGCGGTCTCGTTCTCGCATTGTCTCGCATTGCGAGTGCGTCAACTTGACACAAAGTGTACAAGTGTACAAGTGTGTCACCAGTGACCAGTGAACAGTGACCAGTGACCAGTGACCAGTGACCAGTGACCAGACAGTTCTGATTCGCGTGTTGCAAGGGGGGGAAGGCCCCGCCGAATGACGCCGTTTCTTGCTGATGATCTGAGCATGAAGACGGCGACAAGCGTTTCGAAAATTAAATTTAGGATGAAGATTGGAGAGACATCGCGTCCTATATCCACTGCCGCTGCCGCTGCGACTGGTTGTGTTTGGGGCTGGGAATGGACGTCATGTTCCGTTACAAGTTACCACTGTCATTCCTGTACGTATAGTTGTGTATGTCATTGTAACTACGTATGCGTGTGCATGTGTAATATATGTACGTACGTATGTACCTATGTACTCCGTATGCATGTAAAAATACCTACATATATATGTAGCCAGTGACCACGGATGCAAATTCCGAATATTGGTCCCGCCAGGCTTGGCACTCATCATCTGATGCTCACTCATGTCGTTCGGAGATACCTAGTGGACTCGGCCAACATTTGACTCATACATACCGCCAAAAAGCACCTTTTGGATCTCTTGTCGCCCTGCTCGCTGAAAGCTGAGCCTCGCCGCTGAACTCAGGATTTGGCGCGTAGAAACAGTGCCGGGGCACGTGGCTCAATCCAGGATCAGCATTCGAAAATGTCAATATTGGAAGCAATTGCTACCGTAGGACCCTTGCCCCACTGCCGTCGCGCTGGAGGCTGGAGGCTGCTGGACCGAGGTTTGCAACGGCAAAGTGGTCTATCAAGTTCTAATCATACACAACAAATTACAATGGCTCGCAGAATGGGTGTGTTACGTAGCTCAGGCACAGGCCGTGTTAGCCGCCGCCGCCTTGGCCAGGCACTTGACAGGGCACTCATTGCTGGTACATATGTGAGGTGTACTCCGTATGTACCTATGTACCCTCCATCGAACAGACTTGGTGCTGTTCGGAGTACATAGGCACCTACATATCAAAGCCAGCCGCAACAGCCAGATGCAAACTGCAGACCAGACATGGGTTTCGGTGCCCGATCGATCGTCGAGCTGGCTCTCGTCAGTCCGCCACCGCATGCCCCTGTCCCCGTCTTCATCAGCATGAATGGCTCGACAGCCGCCAGAGGCCTGGGGTCACCGGCCACAGTGTGCATATACATAGTGCGCGCTTATGCCAGCATGTAGCGGTGTCGCTCCGCTGCCGCGTTGCAGCGGTACACAGTGCGGCAGCTCTCTAACAATGACCAAATTCTGGAATCTAAGCAGCAAGGGGCCAGGGGCAGTAACACGCAAGAACAACTACGTAGGAGGTATGTACTCTATGGACCGCAAAAGACTCACTTGATTGTATTTCTCGCTGGTCGTCATTTTGGTCGGATTCATGGACATGGCAAAGTGTCATCTATGATCTGCAACTGCATGAAATATTGCCGGTTCTGGTTCTTTGCGATGTATGTATTCGTACGTAGCGCTGATGCGGTGATTCGCTCTCGTATCGCCACGATAAGTCCCCTAATTCCGTAAACAACCGGCTCTCTGATCAGTGATGATATCTGGGCTCCAGCCTCCAATACCTGTTCCGTACATCAGGTGCATACCTACATTATACATACATATGTACATGCACATACATGCGCCTCACGAGGACCCAGTGCGCCAATTTGGTCTAGACGGCTAGGCCATGGCCAGATTAGCGTACGAAGTACGGAGTCAAGACGACGATCCCGCGCTCTCACACGGTGCTCAACCCACAACACATCATATGTATTTCGAAATCGCTGGCTCCCAATCAAGGACCTTGATTCGTCGACAACGGGAGCATTCCAGACCACAGCATCTTGTGACAGCCAAGAACTCGGTCCCAGCAAATCCTACCTTGCAGCAGCAGCGTGCAGCAGAGCATGCAGAGCCTTGTCGCAGATGAAGTCGTCGCAGAAGTGTCTCGGCCCCAAAGAAACGGCTTTATTACGCCACGAATACCTACATATCTAGCCCGAACTCCGTGGTCGGCAGGCGCTCCATCAAAAAGCAGGCCGGGGCATAAATCGATGCCCTCAACGGGCGTTCATCGGCGACCCATGCTCCATAACTACTCTGTACATTGGGTCTTATTTGACCGCCTTACCGAAAGTTTCGGTGCCATTTTCGGGCCATGAGAATCACGACGCTGTTCACCGCTACAGCGTGGTGGGGTTGGCCGGCAAGGAAGCTGGAACCCCAAAGCTTCTCGAAGAACCGGAAGCGAGGTTCCAGTCTTCGTTGGGCACCGTCGAGAATTCAGGACGAACGCTAGGTATGTTCACTCACGTCTCTCGGAGTCCGTACGCATGTGCAAAGACTTGTACCCACAACATATGACGTCGATGTCGGCCGGGGTGCTTCAAGGTGTCTATTCACAGAATTTTGTCGCAAACAAGAAGGCATGTCTCACAATTCTCCAAGTATCAATCGGCTCATGGACCGGAATTCGTTTCGCCTCGGGGGCATCATGATTCAAAGCCGTTGCAAGGCCTAGTCTGGCGTAAGAATTCGCGTGTTTCTTCCCTGTCCAGTTTCATCACATCTCGGTTCCTATCTACATAGATGCCCAATATGTGTGTCCATCTGGCTTGAGTTGTCAACCTCTCATATTCAGCACAGAATGCGCCCCACGAGCTGTGAAATTCAACGCAGGTCAAGTCTCAATGGCGGCGCACAGTATCTCTATTGCAGCTTCGTCTTCTTTTGCCCAGCCTACTCCAATCTCGATCGGAGACGCGCTGTGGCTCGTACTTGCGGGCGCTGTGCCGCAAAGGCAATGGCCTCCAGCACTGCTGTCTAGAGACTAGGACTTAGTCGAAAACATATCGGCCTGCATTGTGAGGCTCTCCAGATTGGATCAAGTGCTGCAGAGGTCATGGTACACAGCAGAAAATGGCCTTGGCTGATTGGGCATATCTAGAAGTCTGGTGTGGCCATATCACATGTCGCCAGCAAGTTTCAATGTGGCACCGCATTGAAGAGCAGTCGTGGAGTCGAGCAGACGGCATGATGCATATCACCACGCGTACCTGGGCCCTGCTTCATGTTGCTTCTTGTCCATACTCACCTTCTCGGAGTTTTCACTAGATTGCACAGGCACTTTGACGTATGGCCGGACGCAGAACGCCACATCATATGTTCATTAAGGCAGAGTTCTGGGTTTCATATATACACGTGTATACGCGTCAATTGGGGCGAACCGGACTTCCTGCACTTGATTTAAAGTGGCGAGTACCCCGAATTTGCATTTCATTTTCAGCCAGGGGCGTCCTTCATCACGCCGACCCGGGCACTCTTTGGACTGTCCTTGTCAACAATGCAATGCTCCCCCTCACAGTAGTTACTGTTCTCGATGCTGATGAGGACCTTAATCTAAGGCTGGATAGCCAAGTCCAGGCTCGGCGCCCTCAAGACGCTGCCGTGTGGCATAATGGCAGGCGTCCAACGCTAATGTCATAAGCCGACTCATCACATTCCCTCGTGGTTGGGACTCTCAAGGCGTACGGACTGTATCCGATGCACCAATTAGTTGACCAATGTGCATATCGTAACTCAGTGGTCACAAGGTTCGCCGTTGAATTTGCAAAAGAACATTTGCTGGCTTTTTGATCGCCACATTGCCACTGTATCTATGTATCTCCTGGTTTCACGCACAACTAACAAGTCACATGAGTGCCTCGGCTGGCCTCAGAACAAACCGGCGCTCTTTCTTGGAGCAATCATAGCAAACCTCGATGCATTATCATGATCATCCACCGAAAGCCTACATCGGCCGTATTCTACTCAAGGACGGACCCGTTTGTTCACTGACGCAGGCAATGGCTATGAAACACCAATCGCGGGCCGTAATAGATGGCTGACCGGACGCTTCGGGGGCAGGCGCAGAACCAGTACATCCGCGACAGGGGCTACATTCTTACAATATTCCATCTGTGTGCTTCATCTTATTCAGCGCCATCAACGGCGTGGGGCAACGGCGGCGAACAAAAGCATGGCCTGCCTCGTTCACAGATTAGAAATCGAGAGGAAATGGAGACCTCTCCAAGAAGTCATGTTGAAAGAGATGCTCTGTCGAAAGTCACGAAATCAGAGCACATGATCAATCTCATTTCAAGCCGCAAGTTGCAACTTTACAAGGGGCCAAGTCGTGCCTTTCGCGATACTCTTATTATTGGTCTAGGACCCCAGCGTTGTTTCTGCTCTTGTCGTGCAGACATACAGCAGCACAAATAATTCTCTGCTCACTGCCGGGGTCGCATTTCTCATACGCTTAGCCTCTACTTCCGCGGCCAAGGGTTCCGTATATGGGTATTGCCAGGCCATGTCATGCCCTAGTTTCTGGATATGCCACAAGGACAGCAAGTACTTCGTGAGCGACTGGGTGGCTGGCTCCAACTCGTTGGCGATGCTATCGGCCTTCTCAAAGCAGGTCAGTCCTGAAAAGCGACCGGTCGATGCCTCGATGCCTCGCTATCTTCACATGTGAACGTGTATAGGTACATGACCGAAGGCGAAGGGTTGGACAGGTTGTTACACTTGGCCAGCTTCGGGGGATGCCGGAGTAGCCAGGTATCTTCAGTTAATCTCGATACCTAATGCATTCATGTTAAGAGTAAGCCTCAACAAGGGAGAGCCAGTCAGTCGTGTGACTTGAGTCACCTATGATAATAACACGACTCAGCGTGGTCCGCCGGCCTGACAATCGATGCAACGGGACGCAGCCACAGCAATTGTCAAGTATTGCCCTTTTTCTTATAATATTAACAATCACTCTCCAACACCATCCGACAGCCCGAGGGAAAGTCAGCTGAGGTACGGCCACGTGCTGCTGCACAAAGTTCTACAAGTTGACACGACTGCAAATCCTGCTCTCTGTTGGCCAAATCCGTGGCCACCATCTCCGACCTGTCATCCGTGTAAAGCTCCCAAATAGGACAGAACCGCATGATGCGCGCAGAAGCCTCGAATTCTAACGTTGTAGCAGTCTCTTCTTTTAACACCATGACGCTCGTTATGACCAGCGATAATCTTACGTCACCAATTCCTCATCAACTCTCGGACTCTCTCGTGCGAACGTTCATCTCGTGTTCTGAGGACATGTGTAATTTCTCAATGCAAGAAGCTCTTTTCTTACTCCTTATTTAATAAGAAGCCATAGACTGCGGGATATCGAAGGAAGACCAATAGGATTCAAAAAAAGAAGAAGGGTTGAGAGGATGCAACACACGAAGTGTGTGCTTCATGCAGTGAGACTGGGAAGTGACACAGGGGCTGTGTTTCAATCACAGTTGAGAATTGACATTTGACAAGGCAAACAGAGTGGAAGGCCACGGGTTGGAAACCATGTCCGATGCCTTATCTTGTCATATTTGTCCCGCGCAAAGCGAGGGCCCTGGGAATGCGTGTGGTATTGTGTGGCATTGTGTGGCAAGGGCAAGGTGAGTGGCTGTCTTTGCGACGCGCGAGCATGCTTTTACGCCACGAAATCGGTAGCTCTGCATGCTCTTGTAGGAGAGAATGTGTGTCCAACAAATACCGAGGCTAAGAGCTGTCCATGCAGTGGATGGAACGGTAGCCAAAAGGTAGGAGGAGTAGGCGTTGCGGCGATAGGTGGTCGCATTCGTGAAGCCACGAAGCACAACTAAGCCATAGTCTTTTACTCCTTAATTACTCCATTCCATTTTCTACCGCGCGAACCGTCAAGTTTCACAACTATTTTCTCCGACATCTGTGTCACTCTTGCTCTTCCTCGGCACTGAATCCTCCGTCGGAGCCCGATTATCGCATCGGCGTCTCTATCCGCGCTTAGACCGGTAATTGTTGCACCGAAACAGTAGACGAGCATTCTGCGTGTACCCCGGACGCACAAAAAAGCACAGAGCGCGAGAACTCGGCGGCTACGCAGCCTTCGTTCTACGGTTACGGTTTCACAAAGCGCCGATCGTCGGACTGATGGCTCTCTTTGATGTAGAACGGTGCGGCCCGTCGTGCCGCTTTAGTCTCGACACCGTCTTTGTCATCCCGTTGACTGACTTATCCGTGCCCGTCCGGACCGCAAGATCCGTAATCACCTTAGGTAATTGGAGTCGCCCGTCGGACTGGTCATGGCACAAGAACGCCATGGCCAGTCGAACAATGCTCCATCTCACGAGGCGCTAACACGGGCCGTACTGCGATCCAAGTCGATGGTCTATCTAGCAAATAGATACCTAGTTGTAGAACCCAACTGTAAATTGTATGGCTTGACGTCACTCCTGTAGCGTCAGAAGAGCAAAACATGATTTTCGTTCAATTCAGCAAGGGGGCAACATGTGCTTTTGCGACAGCAAAACGCGTAGACACAGTGTGCTTCTCATGAACATCATCGCCAAAACACCGCACAAGTTCGCTTTGCTTCATGCCCTGCCAGCACCATCTACGTCTCCATTCTTTCGCAATGAATCACGCATCATCTCCGCACCGATCTCTATCGACATCCCTGTTTCCGCTCCTTCTCCTCCTCCTCGTGCTCCTCAATCCCAGCCACGCAACTCCAGACATCACCACCGTGACCATTGCCGCCGCCATCCCCTCCGACGAACCTCAATGGAAGGATCCCGCTCTCTTCACGTCCGCGATCCTCAACAGCACAAACGTCTACCGCCAGGCACACAACGCCAGCGAAGTGGCGTGGAATCAAACCCTTGCCGATTACGCAACCGATTACCTCGCCAGCGACAGCGGCTGCCTCTTCGCCCACTCGGGAGGTCCGTACGGCGAAAACCTCGCCGAGGGGTATCCCAATGCCACAGCAGCCGTGGAGGCCTGGGCCGCGGAGGAGTCAAAATATGACTACGGGAAAGCCGAGTTTACGCACGAGACGGGCCACTTTACGCAGCTGGTCTGGAAGAAGACCACGGCGGTGGGTTGTGCGCGGAGAGTGTGCGGGGAGAGCGGGTGGTTTCTCATGTGCGAGTACTGGCCTGTGGGTAATATGGCGGGCCAATTTGCACAGGAGGTTGATAGGAAGGAGTCTGAGGGTGATATTTTTGGACCGAGCATGTTGTTGATGTTGACGATGTGGTTGTTGCTCTGGTTTGGGGGGTTTGCTTCGCTGATAGGGTAGGGGAGCTAATTTGGAGGAAACGATTATACTCGCCTCATCTTTATTTGCGCATGATGGAATTTGCTGCGTGCATCATCTTTGAGTGAAAATCATCTGAAATGGTATTGTTTTTTATGCCCTGCTTTTAGGCGTGTAGCTTTGCAGGTTGGACACCATGTGCTGTGTCAAAGCCCCCTGGAAAGACGTGATATCCGGGACCGCTTAGGTACTCGATGCTCCTGAAACAGGATCCCGTCCAAACCCTCTGTCGGGATCGTGATGGGAAGATACATACCTGCCTACCTATCTTTGATGCCTTTTCGTGATTGTACACAATGTTCGTTGTTTGCTGTGGCACCAATTGGTTGGAATGACGAGGGTTAGAGTGGAAACAAAGTTGAACAAGCTTGTGACGCAGATATGACGCAGCTTGAACCCAGCCGCCATGAGGCCCTGGTCAGTGCCCCACACAACCTGCCGTCTGGGTTGCACCTCCGGGCATCTCGGGCACCTTCGGCAGGCAGCACCCAGCCAATGGGCGATGACAGTCTGCTGACCACTGCAGGAATCTCAAACGCACACCGTTTCGCGCCGCGACTTTCTTCACCTCCATCCATCACTGGACCGCCGTGGCGCCCTTGTTCAGCGCGGCACCGCGAAGCAGCATGGGAAACACCTCGGCGCTGTTCGAGCATGGCTTGCCGCTTGTGTTGTCCGGACTGGCCAAGGAAGGAGGTTTCTTGAGTCCGTACTTGAGCAGTCCTGATGCCTTCTCCGGGTGTGTTTTCTTTTTTTTTTCCCCTTATTTTCTGATTTGTACAGTCTTCCATCTTCGTTGCCTCCTTCCTCTACTCCGTACATACCTCCGAACCACCGAGATCCTCTTCACCTGGTGCATGCGAGTGGGCCACGTTGTTATTCCCACACAAACCTAGTGGACACTGGACGACAAGGGGTGCCCCCCCCGGAGGAGGATTCAGGGCCTATCCTCCACGGCTCCACGGCTTCTCTTCAAAGTGCGTGCCGGAAGTCATCGAAGCGTTTTACGGAGTAGAGAATCCGGCCCCGAACTGCGGGGCATCGCCAAGAGGAAGCTTTTGGTTTGCGAGGGGGAGAAGGTTCTTGCCGAACTGTCGGAGGAAAACCTGGGGCCTAGGCAGTGGCCGGTGATAAGGGTGGCGGGCCATTTTGATCAGGCGCTACCGTTGAAGTCAACTGAACTCGGAACGGAGAGCGTTTCGATTCGACAGACAGACAGCCTTTCATCGGCTGCTTGTCCTGGCGAAAACTTGTTCTTAAAAGCAGGCACACAACGACATTGGGAGCGGATATCCCGGTCAGCCAGGCCAAGTCCCGAAGAACACTTTTCTGCCAAGAAGAAACATCACCACGCAGATTATAGCCATTGCACATTTCAAGCCCTCGTGTGCTTGGTGACCTCGAGAGGTCGAGGGCAGAGATCATGGTTCGAAAGTCGACGAGATGGGCTTGGACGTTGTACGGTCTGCTTCTGCTGGGTACGGAGGCATCCGGATTCTACTTGACTTTGTCCAACTTCCAGTCTGTCTCGGCTCTCTCACTTCCGCTGGAATGCCTTTTTGCGTACAACACACCAATGCAAGGTTGTGTTGCTGAAGACTTCGGTGACGATGCAACATGCTCATTGTCATGCCAGCGCGGGGTGGTGAGGATACAAAAAAGCATCAAAAAGTCTTGCAGCATGGTCGGCGCGGGAGAGGAGTCATTGCTCAATGCGGCGCAAAACGGAAATCTCGTGGCTGCGATTTGTAGAATTGGAGATTCGCCTCCCGAGTCGACATCGACCACAGATGGTGCACCTTCGCAAACATTGATCCAAACAAATTCAGCCTCGACGTCCGACCACGTGTTAAGCGCGACCACGACGAATCAAGCGAGCCCTTCATCCGATCCAGGGTCTGCTTCCACATCCGCGCCCGTATTCGCCACTTCTGCAGCGACAGCGACGAAGACGATCACAAGTAGCACGGGCATAATAGCAGATGATGACGGACCAACAAGATCCGACACAACCGCAACGTCTAGGGTCACTTCTATACCGACCCGGCATCAGACGACCGCGACGTCAATACAACAGGCGCATTCTACCATCACTTGGTCGTTATCGACGTCATCAACGAGCAGCAAGGCTGCAGCGCAGACGCAACCTCCCAGAGGCGGAGGGGGCAGTCCCTTTGATCCCTTGCCGGAAAGCGCTGCAGTTCGGCTCGGCGGAAGCGGGAGGGCGGCATGCTGGCTTGCCATTTCTGGGACATGCGTGGCGGGGATATACGCATTGTTATATTAACAGCCAAGTGCGGCTGAGTTTGGCGATGGTCATGAATGACTTGACATAGGTATGGTCACGAATGACAAGGTTTACGATTCACATCAGGTGCATTAGCATTGGGTTCTGCACGGCGTTAGGTTGTCTTATGCTGTACTATCAATGCCACGCTTCCTTCGGGCCGCGGGGGACAAGGGAACCCGGGCCATGGAGGGAGGGGATGGGCATGTCAAATCATATAGCAGAGGAGCAAGCGGTTAGCTGCCTCGATGCAGTCCAGAGTTTGTCTGTTTGCTTGAATTGAATACTCCGTACGAGGCACGACGGGGAGTTCTATTGCCCGATAAGCGCGCCCTGTTCAGATTGTCGTCATTGAATCAGGGGCTATGTGCGGTACATAGGCACGGAGTACCGTTACGTGATTATCCGGTGTATGTACTGCCAAGGGGCATGAATGATGAACTGCCAAGGGCAAGCTAGGTACCGTCCTAGTGCTGTTAATTGCTTTTCCGTCGGACATTGTGGTTGCAATTGTGCTTGCAATGAGGAAGTTGACGTTCGTTCTCAACTTCTCAGTGCCATCACATCATGAGCACCCTCCCCAGCGTCGGCCTCATCCGCAAATTTATACCCGCCCTCCGGATGAATGGTTCAACAACACCATCCAGCGTACCAGCGACAGCAGTGGTGAAGTAGCTCTTCAAAAAAGCCTTCTTTGCTGACTCATTTGACATTCTGATCATGAGTTCTTGGTCATCGGTCTGACTTACAAGACCTTGCTCGAGTAAAACGTAGCACACAGAGTACATACCTGAGTGCAATATCCCTGCCATGCGTGGCCAATTAAGCAACTACCACACAAGGTGTGTCTACGACTTTGCAATGGCAACATCATTCTTCATCGACGTGTCTCAGCCACGAGCTAGATAAGAGTAAGACGGCCACTAGAATTAAGAACCCGTAACGCCATGGCAGCACAGCAGAGAGGACCTGTGTTACGACTGCGTGGCATTTAGCAACATGACGTGCATGGTCCGTTCCGTTCCGTTCCAGGAGGCTGTCTCGTCCTACTCTGGCCCTGTCATGGGGTTTGGGTGGTACAGCATCAACGGCGTAACAGCCAACGAGGAATAAGGCGAGACGATGAAGAAGGGTGAAGAAACGACTAAGACGTGAGCTAGAGGATGAGAAAGGATAAGCATAGAAAGAAAGGGGAAAGGGGAGAAATGAGAATGTGTACTCCGTAGGTATGTACATGCATACATACATACTCCGTACACATACTCTCTACGTCGTAGAGCTACTCGACTAGATAGTTCTTCGGACCTAGCCTTAGTCCGCCATCACGCCCCTCGGGAGGCTCTGCGAGTGGGCGCAAAGCGACCACACTGCCGGCGTCAATAGCAATCAATCAATCTACGTCGTAGAGGAAGAATAAACGAGGAATAGACTAAGATGGAAAAGACTAGGAAGTACAAGTCAGCAAGCGAGGGATAAAGTATAAACACGATGTGGCTGGCAATACGGAGTAGGGGCGGACGAGGAATAAAGTACCAAACAAGGTCGCATAGTCGCATGGTCATTGGTCGCACGACGCAAGACAACAAACAATCAAGGTTTGGCAGGTTGCAGCCAAGCGGCGCGTTTTCCAGCATTGTAGCCACACGATTTGCGCGGCCCATTTTCTCCCCATTTCTTCTCCTAACCGAACCATGGAAATGGGTCCGCGAGGCTTGGCTACCGCCATGGCTTCTCATTTCCTTCCTCTGGCGCATCCTCGACCGGACCGACGGTCGTTTATCTATCCTCCTTCTCTTTCTTCTCTTTCTTCTCTTTCTTCTCTTTCTTCTCTTTCTTCTCTTTCTTCTCTTTCTTCTCCTCCTGCTCCTCCTGCTCCTCCTGCTCCTCCTGCTCCTCCTGCTCTGTTCGTCTTCGCCATTCACCATTGAGCTCTCATCCTACTACAGCTGGGCTATTGTCTTAACAGCGATCCATCCATCTCGAACAAGCAAGCGGCTTCCATTTCGACACGGCCCCGATCTGAGACAGTAACCCACGGTCCCACCCCGGTCTGTGCGGTACTGCGGCTAATGGTCTGTCGTCATTTGTTTTGATCACGACTCGTCGACGACCTGGGCCCCGAGGCTGCCAAAAAATAAATAACAACAAAAAGAAAATAATCTCCGGCACCGCATATCGCGGACTGGGTGCGCTGAAAACAACTTGAATTACAGCGTGTTCGACACAAGAATCCGATCTGCATGTATCCCGTCCCCTTTATCTTCGGCCCACGATCGATTGGCCGCCGTCGAGTCAGCGCGGCTTTGCGCCCAACTCCCCCAAGCAGGCAACGGCCTCGAAACGTCGCATGCCCGGTCCATAGGTTGATTTCGAAATAATACAAAGCTTGGAAAATCCGACAGACACGATTGCGTCGTACGAAAAGAACCGAGACACCACCGTGTTGTATACAAAATGGCGTGGGAACATCTCGACATCACCAAGCCGCACTTGGTTTACATTATCCTCGGCGGCTTCACCTCGCTCTTCATGCTCTGCTCCTCCTTCATCAAGGAGCGCATGTACATTGGCGAGGCCACCGTTGCCACCCTGTGCGGCGTCATCTTTGGCCCCCATGCCGCCAATCTCATCAACCCCAACTCCTGGGGCAATACTGACATTGTCACCGTCGAGTTCTCCCGCATTGTTCTCGTCGTCCAGTGCTTTGCCGTCGGGGTTGAACTGCCCAAGTTCTACATGGAGAAGCACTGGAAATCCGTCGTCTTTCTCCTCGTTCCCGTCATGACCGCCGGCTGGCTTCTCACGAGTCTCTTTGTCTGGTGGATGATCCCAGCCTTGGACTGGCTGGAATCCCTCGTTATTGCCGCCTGCGTCACCGCTACCGATCCCGTGTTGGCTTCGTCCGTCGTGGGCAAAGGCAAGTTTGCGAAGCGAGTTCCCAAGCATCTGCGCGATCTCCTCTCAGCCGAGTCTGGTTGCAACGACGGCATGGCCTTTCCCTTTATCTATCTATCGCTTTATTTAATTCAGTACAACCAGGACGCCGGCCAAGTCAGCTTTCATTTCATCGTCTACGTGGTACTATACGAGTGCATCTTTGGCGCAATCTATGGGTTTCTTATCGGGTACATTGCCCGTCACGGCATCAAATACGCAGAATCCCGCGACATGATTGACCGAGAGAGTTTTCTCGTCTTCTACTTTGTCGTGGCTCTATTCTGTGCTGGCTCAGGGAGCATTCTGGGCGTGGACGATCTCCTGGTCGGCTTTGCGGCGGGAGTTGGCTTCTCCAACGATGGATGGTTCGGCGAGAAGACGGAGGAATCCCACGTGTCCAACGTTATTGACTTGCTGCTCAACTTGGCATACTTTGTCTACTTCGGTACCATCATTCCCTGGGAGCAATACAACAACGGCCTGTTCGGCATGGCGGCATGGCGTCTTGTGGTCATTGCCATCTTCGTTCTTCTCTTCAGACGCATCCCCATCATGATGATGCTGAAACCTTTTATACCGGATGTGAAGAACTGGAGAGAGGCCCTGTTTGCCGGACATTTTGGTCCAATCGGTGTCGGTGCCATCTTTGTCGCGATCCTCGCGAGGGCCGAGCTGGAACACCATGAACCGGTACCCCTGGGGGATCTGCCCCCGGAGGATGCGCCCTTTTACAAGCTTATCTACCTCGTGTGGCCCATTGTCACTTTCCTCGTCATATCGTCCATTCTAATTCACGGCTCTTCTATTGCCGTCTTCACGCTCGGAAAGCGCATCAACACCTTGACACTGACCATGTCCTACACCCAAGCCGCCGAGGATGGACCCTCCTGGATGAACAGACTTCCCAGAATCTCGTCACAGTCACGGTCTATGGCCAGGACCATGTCCGAAGCTTCGTATGATGACGACCTAAAAGAGCCATCTGTTCCAGCTGGTACGCTTGCGCCTCCCTTCAACTTCTTGCGTCGGCAACGAGACGACGACGGAAACAGCCGACCCGGAAGTCGTACTCCGTCTGTTGTTTCAAAGAGACGAAAGTCGAAAAAGTGGGATGACGGTATTGGACCCGGTGGCCCCGTCAGCCAGTCTGCCATCTTCCCCAACCGACAGTCGCTGCAGGTGGATACGCCCGAGAAGGAATTTGAGCCGCCGACACGGGAGGCTACCGATTCCACGACTCTAGGGGGCGACGAGGGCGCAGAGAAGTCGACTGAATGTGACGGGAAGTCGTCGGAGCAGCAGCAGCAGCAGCAGCAGCAGCAGCAAGGCCATGCACCTCACATCAATATCTATGACGAAGGGCATCAGCTCGTGTTCGAAAACGACGAAGGTGATGTGATCGGCATGGAGCCGACTTCCTCTGCCGCGGAAGAGAAGGAGAAAAGGGACCAGGCTGAGGGCCAGAATAAGCAAAGCAAGACGGCCGAGGGCAAAGCAGAGGAGGCTACTTCGGGCTGGAGGCTGGGTGGACTCCGCCGCAAGGTGAACGAGTACTACTCGTCGGAGCTGGAAAAGCGCAAAGACAAGGATAAGAGTGAGCGACGGCACGAGCCAGCACGCGCCTACCAATTCGGCAACACCATCATCGTAGAGGACAAGGACGGCGAAGTTGTCAAAACATACCAACTGCCGTCTTTGAAACCCGAATCTCAAGAGGGCAGCGACCTGATTGGCGCTAGTCTCAGCTACCTCGGTCTAGGCACGCGTCGACAAGGCGAAAAGAACGCGGCCGCTGCAGCCGAAGAAGGCCAAGCCGGACCTGAATCCTCCGCCAAGCAGGCGTTCAGGGTCGGCTGGGCGGGCTTTGGACAACGCGGGGAACAAAGCAAGCGGAAAACTGCCACTCAAAACCAAACACAGCAGGCATCGGGCTCGGCCCAGGCTGGCGAGGGCCAGGACGATGACGACGACGACGACAAGAAGATCCGCTTCACGATTGGCGGTGTCGGCAGGCGCATGACCAAGGAGGACTTCATCCGCCAAGTACAAAAGCTAGAATCCAGCGCGCGCAACGAAGTCGTCGACCGCTCCACGGCTTCTAACGCTCTCAAGTCCATGGCCAAGAAGGACCTGCCCGCCGGTGCCGCAGCGCAACTCGCGAGCTCGAGTTCCCACTCCCTACGCAAAAAACGATCATCATCGCCATCTCCGCCGCCAACAGTTGCAGTCGTGCCCGCGATCCTGGAACACCTCGGCCTGAAGAATAGTCCCGGGGGAAGCACCGCAGGGAGCAGCAGCGGCGGCAACGGCGAAGGCAGCAGCCGTACCGGAGAATTCCCCTCTGCATCCATCTCGCCCACTCGTTCGCGAGAAGATACCAGTGAGCCCGGGGAGCCTAGTCGCGGCCGTTCTTCACAAAAGGTACCGGCAGTGGCTCAAGGAGAAACAGCTGTAGAACGGCGCCGACGACGTATTGCTGCGGTGGCGGAACAACATGATGCGGGGGCTCTTCATGACGATAACGGGGAGACACCTGCTGAGAGACGGAGACGGCAGGCCGCGCTGGGGATGGGAGGTCCAGCGGCGGAGGAGGATAGTGATACGGAGGACGAGGGCACGGAGAGGGTGCCGCCGATGACGAGGGGGATTCGGTTTGCGGAGCCGCAAAGGAGGACTGGGGGGAGGAGGTGATGTGAATCGTGAATCGTGAATCGTGAATCGTGAATCGTGAATCGTGAATCGTGAATCGTGATGGGTGATGGGTGTCTAGGGCTTGCAGGCACATTGGAGAAATCAAGAGATGGGACATGATAGGTTTTGCAGATGGTAAAGGCGCGGAGGGGATCAGGTCAGGACTAGAAAGGGGTTGATGGGTGGTTTTTAGTGGTCTTTTTCCGTTCACACTGACACATGACGACATGATGCTGAGTATTTTTATTTTTTTTGCTTTCTTACCTCTTTTTTTAAATTCCTCGGATCTTGTCTGCACTGCATATATACCTTCCTGGGGGGTTTTTTTTTTGGGATTTGGCATAGTCTGCGGGATTTTCCCTTGTTCATCATGGCTGTTGTAACTTGTATTAGACAGGTATATGGGGATACCCGATCTGCGTCATTTGTTGGGAATCGGGATGTGGTTTTGCATGGCTTGGAGATTTACATGGGTTTCTGTAGTTATACGCCGTTTAACATGGCTTTACGGATTGTATGGGCCTCTGTAGTTTTACGTCGTTTTACATGAGCTTATGTGGTTTAACATGGTATTCCATTGTCTGTACTCGTGATGACTTTTTCACAGGGAGATAGGGCGGTATCCGGAGGTGGGGGACTGTATGTGTGAGGACGTCGGTACAATTGGGATATTGAGTAGAGTTAGCCGTCCGATTATGTACCACAGAGCAGGCTGACAACACCTGAGCAAGTGAGGGCGTGAGAAGAGAAGCTAGAGCATCGTTCTGTACAGTCAAGTCAGCAGTAGTAGACACATACATACACGGCCATGCAAAACAGACAAACAGACAAACACACAAACACACAAACACACAAACACACAAACACATAATCCACTACCGCTTACACGTTTCACTCATCTTTTATCTCTCTCTCACTTCAAATCATACCCCCCCAGCCTAAGAAACCCCACCGCAACCAACAAACTCACACACGCCCAAACCAAATCTAATTCCACCACAGCCCATAACCACAAACATCCCAGCGGAGGCGCCTGCTTCATCGTGGCCAAATACCCATACGTATTCGTAACATGTATAAGCGAGCAGCCCGCCACAACACTCGTCGCAAAGAAGAGCGCCTGCCGGAGAGGATGCTGCAGCCGGGAGGGAAGGCCCGGCACGAAGAGCGCGTTGGGTGTGAAGGGGTGGAGGAAGTAGAAGAGGAAGAGGAAGACTAGATGGGTGCGGTTAGCTACATGGTGTGTGTGTGTGTGTGTGTGTGTGTGTGCGGGAAATGTGCTTCTGTAGATTGTTTCGTGTGTAGATACCTCCCCAGGCGCGACATGTCCGGATAGCCATGGCGGACCATTCCATCTCGCGCGCGTATTGATTATGGACCAGGACATCTAGTGTGAAATGGACCATGGCGATAGTCACGGTCCAGAGTGCGGCATCGAGGATGCGCTCTGCGCGGGGAGATATGAGGGGTCCGTCATTGTCGCTGTTACTCTTGCTATTCTTGGCGCTGTTGCTGTTCCTTTTGCTATTATCGTCGCTGACGTCGCCGCCATCAGGAGTAGACTTGCCGCTCTTCGTGGCGGACAATTCTCTCTCTCGCTTCGCGGCCTGCTGGAAGAGGCCTCGCTGGTCGGCAATCTCGAGGAGAGTCGCTTCGCAGGGGCCGGTGCGGTCGGGTTGTCGGAGGGGGACGTTGTTGTGAGTAGCGAGGCGTTGCTTGCGCGTCGTGGGCATGGCGGGGTGATGATGATGATGATGATGATGATGATGATGATGATGATGATGATGATGATGATGATGATGATGATGATGAGAGGAGGGGAGGAGGGGAGGAGGCGCAATAAGGAGAAGGAGAAGGAGAAGGAGAAGGAGAAGGAGAAGGAGAAGGAGAAGGAGAAGGAGAAGGAGAAGGAGAAGGAGAAGGAGAAGGAGAAGGAGAAGGAGAAGCAGCAAGAGATGGAGAAAAAAAAAAGTATGAAGAGGGATATGAGGAAAAAAGAGGCCAAGCTTCAAGATGGAAGAACTCCCCAAGCGTTTCTCTTGCGATTGGCCGCCCCCCGTTGCGTTCCCGCAGGCTGCAGCACAAGTCTCTGGAGTCTCAAGTTGAATGAATTATGAATGGGATGGATGCTACAGAGTACGTAATTAGAATTTAGCCCCTTTCTCGGCAGTCTCCGCCTTCACCTAACTAACCTACGCCCGCCTCCTTTTCCCCGGGCGCAATCGCGATCTCCCACCACCAACGAACGAACGAACGAACGAACGAACAACTTCACCACAGCCGACGAACAAGTCCCTCACCCATCTCCGCTCACCACTCACCACTCACCACCCACCACCCACCACAATGGCCTCGTGGCTCGGGATCAGCTTCCTGATGACCCTGCTGGTCCTTCTTCCAACCCTATACACATACCTCGTACGCGCCATGCAGGCCCGACTCCCCGCCCTCCGCAGCAAGCGCATCTGCCTCCTCATAGCGCACCCCGACGACGAGGCCATGTTCTTCGCCCCGACCGTACTGGCCCTGACGCGGCCCCAGACAGGGAACCACGTCAAGATTCTGTGTCTAAGTACAGGTAAATAAATCACAGAAAACCAGTCTCGCCTTGCGCGCGTCACCGCAAAGCGAGGGTGGAATGCGACTTCTTCTCTCCCCCTTGGCCAGGTCGCTGACGCTTCGTCCTCTCACCTCTTCTCCCCCCCCCCCCCCCCCCC
>SRPP01000181.1:0-44398 GCA_018360055.1 Claviceps monticola
ACGACGATAAAGGTACAAAGCGAGATAGGATCGGCTACAGCATGATTGGCTGCGGTACAGACGCTAGCAGGGTATCAGAAACGCACTATATTGTTTTAGGCAATTAGGGTCGTGATTAGGCAGTTATTGAGGTGCTCATTAAGGTCTCCCGTCCAACATGAGCCCAATGCGGCGAGTTGTGTTTTATTTGTCAAGGGACTGTAGCAAAGCTCATACATACCAAGCTTTCGGCCAAGGCGAAGTTCGAGCCGACGCCCCACTAATAAGGAGTCGAGCTGCCACAGTGCAAACACCAAGATCATTTTATTACATACTGTTGCCTGGAAACACTAACCAGAGACACGTCTGCGCCGAGTTGCCTCCATTCACCAGCCTGCGTCGGCTTCGACCAGACTATCACTGCAAAGCGCAGACACGGCGCCTGCGCCTCTCCTATTCGACTCCCTACGTACCCAATTGCGAAACCTCTACCGACTGCCGATTTCTCGACTCTTGACTCGACTGGACATACTGTCGTTAAGTTAACTTGACGTTCACGAACGCACTTCACCCCGCCACCTCGCCTTCGCTCCGCTTCCCCTCTCACCGCGACGATTGGTGGCCGTTCATGTCAATTGCATCGGCGGTGACTGACTGAATACGCCGCCACGACCATGGCCTCTCACGGCTATCAGCCGGCTCAAGCTCCAGGGTCCAGACTTGGACCGCACGGGGGATTCGCACCGCACGTCATGCCGTCCCACGGCGCTCCCGCCGGCACTTTCTCGCCTGGGACCAAGATCCAAGTGGGCAGCCATCGGGTGGTGATACAGAAATATCTCTCAGAGGGAGGCTTTGCCCACGTCTATCTCGTCAAGCTTTCTTCGCCCATTGACGGTAACGACTCGGCCGTCCTGAAGCGCGTTGCTGTGCCCGACAAAGAGTCGCTGCGGGGCATGCGCACAGAGGTCGAGACTATGAAGCGCCTCAAGGGTCACCGGCCGATTGTCACATACATCGATTCTCACGCCTCGGAGCTCAATAACGGTGGCTATGAAGTCTTTCTACTCATGGAATTTTGTGACGGTGGTGGCTTGATCGATTTCATGAATACGCGCTTGCAACATCGCCTGACGGAGCCGGAGATTCTGCACATCTTTGCAGATGTTGCCGAGGGTGTAGCCTGCATGCACTACCTAAAGCCGCCATTGTTGCACCGGGATTTGAAAGTCGAAAATGTTCTCATCGTCGGCCATGGCTCGTCCAAGAGGTTCAAGGTTTGCGACTTTGGATCTACTGCGCCTCCTCGCCCTGCACCGACGACGGTGGTCGAATGTCGACTCATGGACGAGGATGTCCAGAAGCACACCACGTTGCAATACCGAGCGCCGGAAATGGTCGATGTCTATCGGAAACAGCCTCTGAATGAGAAGTCGGACATATGGGCGCTGGGCGTCTTCTTGTATAAACTCTGTTATTACACCACGCCTTTCGAAGATCAGGGCCAGTTGGCCATCATGAACGCTAGTTTCAAGTATCCCCACCATCCCACATTCTCCGACAGACTCAAAAAACTCATCGGTATGTAAACCTGTGTGCTGTGCTGTGCGACATCCCTTTTGGGTCAGGAATAGAAAGAGAACAAGCAATGCTGACAGATCTCGAGGGTCCATGCTGCGGGAGGACATGCAGTCGCGGCCCAACATCTATCAGGTGCTTCTGGAGGCGTGTGTAATGCAGGGCAGAGAGGTTCCGATCCACGATGTAATATGGCTTTTTTTTCTTTCCGTAATTCTTCAACTACCATGAGAAAGGACGTACGCTAATAAACCATCCTCCTACAGATTTATTCCGGGAAAGCGCAGCGAGAATCCTACAGTACGAGCACAACATCCCCACCGAAGGCACAGCAATCAAAAGCAGAAGTTATCGTCGGAGCTGTATACTCGCCCCCTCCGGATGACAAGCCAAGCCTCCCGGATATAGTACCCATGCGACGCGGCCGTCCTGCCATTTCACCTGGACCGCCGCAAAAGCAAGACTCCTCGGCCCGAAAAGTGACAGATGGTGATCCATTCGCTGCTCTCGACTCAGCGAATGCTCAAAAGATGGCTGATGCTGACGAAATATCGTCTCGTTTTCCAACGCTGGATCAGTTCGCGTTGCTCCACGACAAAGGGACCAAGTTTGACTTTGATGCATCAGCAAGGTCGCCCAATACTGAAAATATGCCGATCAAACAGCAACAGAATAAATCTGAGCGATCAGCTGACGAAGCATTTGCAATTGCCTCGCCGATGACAAGTCAGACGAAGCCATCGCCTACCGTGAGATCACATTCCGTCACGCCCGTAGCACGTCATGCTCAAAACGATCCGCCACCTCCTATTGAAAGGTCACAATCATCAAAGTCACCTTTTTCAGCACCGTCACAGAAAGAGCATGTCCCGTCCAGTCGAGCATCCGCCATTATTCGGAGCAATCCGGACTTGGAGGCGATAGCCATGTCTTCGCAAACTGCGCCCAAATACGTGTCCACGGGAACAATGACTTCGGATTTGTCTTCCCGAGCGCCACCTCCGCAAGCAGATACGCGGTATGGCCAGACAAGCCTGCCAAAAGCTAGTCCGCCCAAGCACGCCAGCTCAGGTGTTTTGCCCGTACATGTCCGTCCTCCGCATCTGCGACGGCCATCACTTTCGTCCAGACCGTCACTAGAGGACAACCGTCGGCAAGCGCACGCTGGTGATTCGACGTCGTCAGGTACATCCACTATGCGACAGCGACCAGCAAGCACAGGTTTCGACTCGAGCACACTGGAGTTCCTGCGCGAGAGGGAGCTAGAGAAGCCGCACAAGTCTTCCACACAACCCCTGCCACCTGCGTCAAAAATGCCCGGGACGAACTCATCATCCCGCACCACAAGCAGTCCCCGGCCAAAGCAAATGGATGACAGCCCATCACTACTGGATGTTACTGATGAAAAAGCCTTACCCCGCCAGAAACAAGTCGACCTCGATAGGACGCTGGCATCGGGAAGCCCAGGACCGCGGAAAGCAGCAAAGAAGCTCAGCGGCGTCATCCATCGCTTCGAGACTGGCTCTCCCCAAGAGGTGACCAATGTTGACGTCAGTTTACCTCAAACGCATTTCACTATGGGACCAGCTGCTACTGAGTCGTCCGCTCGATCCGATATGCGAGACGTCGTCACTGGACAGACTTCAAATGTCCTCGTCGACATTGACGACGACGACATGACTTCGGAGATGCGACGAGAAGTAGAGAGGAAACAGCTGGAAGAAGAAGAGAAGCGGGTTGCTGCAGCTCAGGCTGAGTATCGCAATCGTATCGCATCTCCCAGCAGCAAGCCAACTCCGGGACCCAAAAACGTGGGCGTCCCTCCTCGCACCGCAAGCACTATCCAGAGTCGCATGCAGAGCCTGCTGAACGAGGACCAGAACAAGCCCACAATTGTGCAACGAACTGCACAGGGATACGGAAAATACACAGACGACTCAACCTCGACGCCGTCTTCAAACGCACCCCCAGGCCTACCGCGCAAGCCAGCCGAGTCCAAACCAGGTCCCTACAATGGGCTTCCCTACAACGGCACTCAGCCTACAAACACCTTGCCGTCCCATCCCGCAGCACCATCAGCACTATCCTCTACTGTCAAACCCGCTGGATCCAAAGCACCGCCCCCGGCTCCGAAGAAGAAGCCCACGCACCTGAACAACCTCTCCGCTACAGGAGCGCGCCCTGCCTCCCCCGTGAAGCAGAGCCCGGCGACACAGCCTGAGCAACTCATTGCGATGGATCTCCCGCACCAACCTCTTATTGAGATGTCGGCGCAGGAAAAGGCGGATTATATTGCGGCTTTTGCGAAGCGGTTTCCTAGTCTGGGTGCTTTGGAAATGGAGGCTCGGAGGGGGGCGGCGCAGTGATGGCTGTACGCATTCATTGCAGTGGTTTGATTTTCCCATGGTATTGGCGTGTTGCATGTGAACGGATGTAGAATAAGCATTTTCTGTCTGTACAACTAAGTACACACTAGGGGGGATTTAGAGGCGTGTTTTTCCTTTTTGGGTTGTACATATGTATTGTGCTATGTACTGGTTTTAGTGGCGTGTATTTGATTTGGTTGTACTAGCGTATCATGTCATGGTCTTGCACAAGGCTTTCTAAGAGTATATACTATACTGAAGAGATGCTTTCTCTTCTCCCTTTTCTTCTTCATCTTCAAATAGTCTGCATACAGAGTCTCCGAAATGCTATGTACTGTGTTTCTATGGTAGGTTCAGAGTGCATGCCGCATTATTTACTAAGTGGGGTGAAGCATACATAGGTATTCTTATCTTATCTTATCTTATCAGCGGTGCCCCATTCAAACTTTTTTCCCGTCGCCCTAACGCTGGCTGCAATATCGTCAAACATCACCAGGCCACCGATACTCTCTCACTATTTTCAACCACCTAACGGTTCCCAATCCATTACAGCTATCGATCAACACACAAGTCACCAGCTATGGCCAAGAGGAAGAGGAACGCCGCGGCTAGTAATGGCGAATCCGCACCCGTCAAGAAAACAAGGGGTTCAGCGTCAGAAAAGAGCAGCAACAAGCCGGTCGAATCCATACAGACCACGAAACCAAAGTCTTCGGTCTCAGGAAAGAGCATAAAGCCGGCCGAATCGGCATCCGTCAAGAAAACAAAGGCTTTCGCCTCAGATAACACCAAGTCGGCCGAATCCGCACCCGTCAAGAAAACAAAGACTCCAACCTCGGAGAAGAAAGCCAAGCCAACAGCGCCTTCATTCGGCGGCGACGTCAGCAAATTGGAGACAGAAACGCTGCAGATCATTGCAGGATCCTACGACCATGTTCTACATGGACTGACCGCCCAGATCACAGAAGGAGGAGACAAGATTGAGTTCGCAGACACGTTCCTTTTCAACGCACATAGCTCCGCCATTCGATGCGTCGCCGTATCACCACCCACGGCGCCCATTTCGGGACAAATGCAAAAAGTCCTGCTCGCGTCTGGAAGCACCGACGAGAGAATTAACATCTACAGCCTATCGGCACACCCCCCGAGCGGCAAGAACCAAAACCTATTGGCCAAGGTGGCCTCGCGGCCCATCCTAGAGAATTCCAAGAATAGAGAGCTGGGGACGCTGTTACATCATACTGCCACAGTGACGGCGCTGCGGTTCCCAACGCGATCCAAGTTGCTGACAGCGAGTGAGGACTCGACCATCTCGGTGGCCCGCACGAGAGATTGGTCCGTTCTGAGCACAATCAAGGTTCCCGTGCCGGTGGCGCAGGGCCGACCGAGCGGTGACACGGCCCCCTTTGGCGGCACGCCGTCTGGCGTCAACGACTTTGCCATCCACCCGAGCATGAAGCTGATGATTAGCGTGGGCAAGGGCGAACGGTGCATGCGGCTGTGGAACTTGGTCACGGGGAAAAAAGCAGGTGTCCTGAGTTTCAGCAAGGATATGCTTCAGCAGGCTGGGGAGGGGAGACATTCCACGGGCGAGGGACGGAAAGTGGTCTGGGGCAGTGCAGATGAGGCAGACGAATTTGCGGTAGGATTTGACCGCGATGTTGTTGTGTTCAGCATGGACAGCGTGCCTAAATGTCGCGTTATGGGCGGCGAGCGACGGATAAAAGTGCACCAGTTCACCTATATTACCATTGACGAGGACGCGGGCTTATCGATACTTGCTGTCGCGACAGAAGACGGTCGCGTTGTATTTTTTTCGACTCGAACAGAGCATCTTACCTCTCCAGAGGGGAGCGACAAAAATGAGAGGGCGAAGACTGATGCGATACCGATCGCCAAGATGGTGGGCTTCGTGGGCGACCCATCTGATAACATTGCCGGTCGGATCAAGGATATTCTGGTGTTGCCGAGCACGGCCAACAGTGGGGTTTTGTATCTCGTCGGGGCGGGTAGCGAGGGCAGTATCCGCGTGTGGGCGCTCTCGACCAAGGATCTTGTTGCCGCTGTATCGTCTGGCGATTCGGCGGCCGCGTTGGGGTCCGAGAAACCGATGGGCAGGCTATTGGGCTCGTGTGAGACGCAGAACAGGATAACTTGCTTGGCAGGGTACTTGATGCTTCCGAGACCGGATGGTGTGGAGGAAAGCGAGGACGAGTTCGGGGATGAGGATGAGAACGAGGATGACGACGAGAAGGATAGCGAGGACGAGTAGACGTAGACGTTTTGGGGAATTGGTTCAACGGGAGAAATGAGCCATGATGGGAGCTGGTCTATAGGAATCTGTATATACAGGGAACAAAACATGCGATGGAAACGGGAAAGTTAATATAATGGCGTCACATGGGGGGCAGCTGGCATGGAGCAGAAGCTTGTGTTTGCGGGGAGACTCAGAACACATAGGTGACGCACGGGACCTGAAAATAGTGCTCCGTATATGTATTCTATATACTCCGTACCAAACTCTCAATCCTGTACAAATTGTTTATTGGGTACTCGTGGGTGACGAATAGACCAAAAAATGACGGACTGCATCCAAGGAAGGCTCTACTCTACGTACGGAGTACCTAGGATGAAGAACCACAGCTGAGGTTTCGTTGGGTGGCCCCACCACCAGACCAGGGTTCCCGCGCCGCTTTACGACCCCCTGTATCCTGCCTCCGATTGGCGAGCTGGAAATGGCCCCAGCTTCATCACCCCGCGCAACGGCGCCAGCTCAGGATGATCATGCACGACGACATCAGGCCGTGACGCGAGCATGAGGGAAGTTTGCATCCCACGACCCGTCATCTGGAGTAGTCCATACTGTGCATTGTCTCAAAGAAAAAAAAAACCTGAGTATTGAAACTTCTCTTCAATCTTTCTGATCTTTCAAGGCGGTAGCTGTTCATCCACGAACGAACCTGACTTGTCGCATCTCGAAAGTGGGGTTCTCATACAAGACGAGAGCGGTAATCTACTCGTACGCCCGACATTCCATTCCTGTTGCTTCAAGCCTCCCGTTCAACGGCCCTGCCCACGAGGCAATCCCGCATTCCAGAATTCAGAACTGCCGTGAATCAAACGAACTCTTTTCCGGTTCCTACCGAAAAAGACAGTCCAATACGTCGTGCCGGCGCATAGGTACCAGACAGAGGCAAGTCGGCGACCACCTCGAGTGAATAAGCCGGTATAAAATTATCGAAACACCACGGAAAGAAGGAGAAAAAGGGAGAAATCAGAGCATCTGCGCTTAGAACTTTGGGATCGAGTGCGGTTCGCTTCGCTGCCACTGCCTTTGCTGGCAGGGTAGGGGAAGCCATTATGGCGCCGCAAGGAGAACAGTTCTCTGCGCCTGGCTCTGCGAGTTATGGCTCTGATACCATGGCCGTCGGGGATGGAACGTGGGACTATTCCAAGAATAACTTCTTGCTTCCCAATTTACAGGGTCTCAACTTTGAGACCATGCGGTACAATGGTGAGTTTACATGTCCCCATGTCGATGAACAACCCCCCCCCCCCCTGTGGGTAGAGGAGATCCGTGTGACTAACGTCTTTTTCCTCTTTTCTCCGCGAGTAGGCATGGGTAATCGATTTGCGACCCTCCCTCAATATCATCGTATTGTTCTGGCTCATGCTGTCATGGCGGCTCTCGTCTTCTTGCTTTTCGTGCCTATGGCGGTCATGCTGGCACGTTTCTACTCCCGGGAGCCGGGATACGCCATCGTATACCATGCACAGCTTCACGTACTTTCTGGGCTGTTACTTTTGGCCGTCTTTATTCTGGGCTTCTTCGCCGTCGGGCCTGAACGAAGCCTCACGAATCCGCATCACGGCATCGGCGTCGCCATCTTTGTTCTATTCACTTTGCAGCTTGTTGGCGGGCGATTCGTCCGTCACATCTCGAAATTACGATCGCTTCGCATCATGATTCATCAGTGGTCAGGGAGGGCTATTGCTCTGCTGGGTATCGTGCAAGTGCCGCTGGGACTTGCCTTGTATGGATCACCCAAGTACTTGTTCATTCTCTACGCGCTGTGGATGGCCTTTTTGCTGCTTGTTTACTTTATCCTGAGCTACCGATCTGGAGGACGTCGAGAGCTGTACGTGGATTCTCGATCGGAGGGAGGTCACACCCGTGTCACCGAATCCGAGTACTTCTCTCGAGATCCCGTGCGAGAACGCAGTAGTTCGATGAAATGGCTCGGACCACTTGCCGCAGGCGCGGGTCTCTGGGCTCTGCTCGGCCGAAGTCGCGGCAACAAGGCCAAGCCCCGCGCACACAGTCCTACCCGGTCACGATCCTTTATCAGCAGTCGCGGACCTGAAATGGCGTCCTCTCGACGCGGCTCGGATAGCTACGTGACCGAGAAATACTCCGAGGCACCCAAAAGGGGCAGCGGTGGCGGCGGATTCGCGAAGATACTGACAGCAGCTGCCGCCGCTCTCGGTGCTGGCAAACTTGTTTCCGGGATGATGAACCGCCGAAATGATAGATGGGATGAAGAATACTCTGCAGTGTCAACCGATACACCACGACGGCAAAGATCAGGGCGCGGCGACGTCACCACCGTGAGCAACTTCAGCAGCAACTATACCGACCACGCTCGCAGACCACCTAGTGAGACGGAGACCTCCTTGTTGCCTCCATCGGCCTACCCAGCCGGAAGGGGAGCCGATCCCAGAAGGCCGATGACTCCTGAGCATTTCCACGCACGAGGCCGGGAAATCAACGAATCCGAGTATTCCTCTTATGTGAGCCCCTCTAGGCGTCCACCCGGCAATGGGCATGGCGGCGGCGGCAGTGGTGGCGGCGGATTGGCCAAAGGTATCATGGGTGGTTTGGGAATTGCCTGGTTCAATAAGAAGTTTGCCGAGAGACGTGCGCGAAAAGAAGAGGAACGATTGCGTGAGGAGGAAGATATGAGGTCTGGTGTCTCGGGATCTCGATACACTGGCGACGGGTTCCCATCACCAACTAGACGAAACTCGCGTAGACCTCCACCTCCGATTAGACGAGGGACTGGACATCCAGGAACCACAATTACGGATATGTCGGAAATGTCAAGCGTCACAGAGTCCACAGTCGAAACGCGACCCATTGGAAACTCATACGCTGCCGGGCCTCCCGCCGGCCAGACAGGCGCTCCTGGGCAACCACCTTTTGTGCCTGTACCAGGACCTGGCTCCCATGACGCCAGATCACGATCGAGATCTAGGTCTAGACGCGAATCAGCGTCCATGCCTCCCATGCCTGTCGATCCTCACGGGCTTCTGCATCATTCGGAAGCAGACTCATACATGTCATCCGAAGATGGCCGCCCGCGCCGTCGAGACTCCTCCCGAAGAAGACGTGCCGGCGAGAGGGCAGCTGCAGCCGCCGCGGTCCGCGCCGGCCAAATTGCTGCCTCAGAGAGAGACCATCATGGCTCACACACAAGCCGACCTGTCAGCGTCAAGGTTAAGATGCACGAAGGCCGAGACAAAAACGTCACCTTGCGTCGTCTAACAGACGACGAAGCCAGAGCTACCCGCGGACCACCTACAGGCCGAGGCCGAAGCCGAGCTGACTCTGAAAGCAGTCTATCCGGACTCGAGTCTCCCAGTCACGGCCGAGGCTACCGACGCGACTCTGGTCAGAGACGAGCAGAGCGGTCCGCAGAGAGACAAGCCGAAGAGGACGACCAGCTTGCCCCATTGTCGCCTCCTCACCCGTCATTCGCAAAGGGCGGCGGCAGAAGAACAAGAGAGTCGGACTATTCCTCCGGACAAGCTGGTCCATCATCGGGCATGGCTCCTGCGGGCCACCAACCTGCATCTAGTCTGGCGTCGGAAAGCCACGGCACGTGGAGTGCAATGAGCGCGTCGCCTGGTGGGAGGGGCACGGATTCAGTGGCGGCAGATGATAGGAGACGGCGAAGACGGCTTGAGCGACGGGGCGCTGGGAGTTCGAGGCCTTCGGAAGTGGATATGTTTGACTGATTTTATAACCATGAAACCGAATCTCGTCATTTTTTCTATTTTTTTCTTCTATTCTTCTTCTCTTCTTGATGAGCTATTAATGTCGGCATCCGTCCATGACGTGATGGGTGGATACTGGAGCCTGTGTACGAATTTCGGGCCCATGGCCTGGTGGATGTCCCGGCGTTGTTTTTTTTTCTTGGGCGGTTTGATTGTTGATCTGGGGTTTTGCTTTTGTGGTTCCTTTTATTGTATTCCATGTAACACGACAATGAGTATGACTGGATGAGAAGTTATGGGAGATACGTACTCTTTCGTGTTATGTATGTACATCATGAGCCGTTGGCATGACCAGATGGGGGTTGGGGCAGAGCCACGGAATGGACTTTATTTGCTGCGATGGGGGATATGGGGGCGTGGATGTGCGCTATGACGAGAGATGTGAGGTAATTTCGTGTTGAGTTCATACGTCAAGGAAGGTTGATGGTTGGCGAGGATAGGGTGTGAATTTGGGTGGAGATGATTGGGGGGGGGGGGGTGATGGATGCATTAGATATAGGTATGAGTAATGAAAAGTCTTGGTCATGTAACTTATTAGTTATGAGTATCAGTTTATGACGATCAAATCAAGTCCCATTCAGCTAGTGTGAGGTGTGAGGCAATCCCATTGAAGGTCTTAAGACTCGAATAGAAATCCGTCCACGTCTTGCAACAGTTGAAGTCGTACCGAGTGACGTATTCAAGGGGTTTCCCGATGGCGAATGCACATCAACACGAAAGCGTGGTTTTTGGCTGGTGAGGTGCTCCCGATGCCATGCCCGTATTTGTACCATGTTTTCAGATACTAGGTAGTCGCGGTCTGCTTGCACTGCCAAAAACTGCATGATATCACGAGAGATTCGACCCTCGTTTATCTTGTATTATCTGTCCTCTTTTCTCGACCGGCGACTACCAAAGACCTCCTTCACTGTGGTATTCCGAAAACTGGTCGTAGTAATCCAGCCTCTTAATTAATTCACCCAGAAAATACTCCATATCAGGCGGGTCACCTCCCCGCTCCAGGCGCCTGCACAAGGTGACAAGCCGCTTGTGCGCCTCATCTTGCGGCAAGTCAGTGTGAATCCATTGGCCGATCAAGCAGTTGAGGACGAGATAATCCGGTTGCCCGGCATGAATCAGCACAGCGTCAAGACAGGCAAGCTTCACCTCCCAGGGATATGGGATACCATTGAAGGGTTCCCCGCCCACGCAATCTCTTGCACGGGTGAGCCAATACAGACGGCGTCTCTTCTCCTCGTCCCAGGGTCCAGTAATGAGATCCATGGGAATGCGCACTTTCTGCAGAATTTCTAGTGTGCCCCATTGCCTACCTACAAAGCCCAAGCCTGGATGAGCCATCAATGAGATAGCTCGCACGTAATCGGCCTCAAAGCAAGCGCGGGCGTCAAACTCCAGCGTTCCTTGTTCATGTTGGAGGATATGCTGGTTGAATTTTCGCTCCTCAAAACCGTCTCCATCAAATACACCTACGTTTTCCAGGTGATGGTAGCATCTGCCTCGAGCATGTTTGTCTGCCCAAGATTGCTGTGCTTGGAGGATGAAATCAATGTCTACCCAGGGTAGTGATAGTAAGTCAGACTGTGACGGATGTCAGAAATAAGCAAGAAAGCAAAAGCGGACCGTGGCTCTTACGCCAGGGCACGCGCCAGTATGAGGTAGACTTTACCTGAAGAGATTCTTCGGTCTCGACTGACTCGCCTCTCCCCAAGAAGGAAATGGACGATTCCATCTTTGACATCCCAAAGTATCTGTCCCAAGTTTCATGAAATCCCATTATGAATAACCAACGGAGTGTAAGTTTTCCTGAAAGTTTGGCCCCTAATAAAGGACTCGAGCGAGGAAGAGCCAGGTTCATGGTGTACAGGAAAATGATCTCGAGGAATTCTACAGGCAAAGTTTGCAGCGAGGGCCGACTGCGAGAGGAACATCTGGCGCGTACCGATGCCAGACTTTGTTTCGTTTTCTTGCACTCCCACGAGTTATTCATGGCTAACTCAGGCGCGATGGACAAAGAAAGATCTTTGGCATTCTCCTCTGATCTGAACAGGCGTAAGATTTGTCTCGGGCGGATAGAGGCTCATTTCCTGCCCGGCTTCCTGGGCTCCTTGAATGAATGTTACAGATTCAAATGGTGAGTCCGAGGCAAGACCAGGGCAAATTATTAGAGGAGCTTTGTTTCGTGTTGAGTGAGAGATGCCGCGCTAGATCGGTGACAGAGAATTTAGAAACACACAATGTACGGCGCTTCACTACGCCCAAAAACAGAACAGCGCGCTGAGTCTATGGGGTCTGATAAACTTTACTCCGTACGTACCTAGGTACCTACAACTATGTACTAGCTCCTGTACATCCTTAGGTACCTCCTAACGCGGGACAGGTCCCCACCAGGTATCCCTTTCGGGCGCCGTAGCATCCACCGCCGTAAAGCCTATGCCAATCAAGGAGTGGGTTAATGCTGAACACAGCTAGCGCAGCCCCGTTGCCGACACACCCATCAGCACTCTCACTCCCTTCGGATAACGTCACGAAACTCTGCGTTCTACGAAGTATCGCTTCACCATTCCATTGATGTATAACCGCAAGTTGCAACACCACACATGAAAGCACGAACCGGTTGCATGGTTGGACACCTGATTACCTATGTATATACGCACAGAAACACCACGTAGGCCATGGAAAGCAACATACAGAGACACAATATTGACCCGGAAACTTCCCTTCTGTGCCTATGAATGATTGCCTCTCAAACTTGCGGTCTCATGCACTTGCATTGAATAGCAGTATCTGTTTTTTGCTGCCCTTAAAATTACACGATTCTAAAGGGGCAGTCGATAAGCCGGGTACTACTTCGACGAACGCCCGTAGACACATAGCGTCTTCGAGCGCCATGATCTCAAACCAATTTTGGCGTACCTGCGGTGAACTGTCCGTCAATCATGCGATAATTCTCGAAGCGGTTTTGAAAAAGGCCAGTCAATTCCATAGTACCCATTGCTTTGGGAAGGCAAGAAGCTCGTCAAGAGCGCCAAACTACACGGAGGGAGGCAGGCAAATCCTCGATTTGACCTCCATCATATCCATCAAACTCGTCAAGGGCTGCGCCATGGGGAACAATAAGAGTATTCGCGGGAAGCTCAGAACAGGGATCAAAACATCATGATCAAGATATTGTAGTGAGAGGAATCAATTTGATGGGAGTTCAATAGTTACTGATGATACGACGGCAAGGTGATGTTGATGATGTTGATTGAAAGAGTAAGAACTTTTGCTCGGTGAAGAGCGAAGTACGCGAGAGGGTGTGGCATAGGGAGGTATGTAGTGTTATCAAAAGCCCCATTTCTACGGCGCCGAAAACCGTTAACCCCACTTCTACGGCGGCGGATGTTACGGCGCCCGAAAGGGATATCCGTCCCCACCCCCACTTCTTCTGAGTCGCAACCGCAAAGGAGGCGACGACACCACAGGCTTCTCGTGTCCTCCGACTGCAAATATCTTGCATCCCGCATCCCAAGACCAACCACGCGCAGCCACCCAGGCGCCTCATAAGCTTTTCGCCGGTACCGGTGCAGACGTCTCCCAGAGCTTCCGCGCATCAGTCAATGGCTCTGGGATTGACACAAGGCTGACGAGCGAGCTGTCCTGAAGCAAGAATGCCTCACCGAGCACCCAAGAGCAAGGCCGAGGCCGCGTCGCCACCGCCCACACAACCAGCACCGCCGCTCGACTACAAAGCTGTTGCCGCACAATGGGCTAAAGCAAAGCGCATACAAGCTGCCAATGATGCCGAAGCCAAGGCACTCGGCCAGCCCATGGAACGAGACGCCGCGAAAGCGCTGGAGCTCCAGCGGGAACAACTGAACCAGCTTCGTCAAAAATCGTATGAGCGAAGATGGTGGTGGACCGCCGCCTTCTGGGTCTGGCTGCTCGCCACGCATGCTGTTGGACTCTGGCTCTTTACGAGCGGCTTCCTGCTGACTCGGCTCGTCTTGGAGGACACGTCGAGCTGCACAGTGCCTCCCATTGAGAGCAGGCTGGCACCATTGAGCATCGGCAAGGGCTGCTGGCACCCCAAGACGTTTGATCGCGCCGTCGTCATTGTCATTGACGCGCTGCGCTACGACTTTACCGTCCCGCAGCTGGAGTCGACCACGGAGAAGCATGAATTCCACAACGCCTTCCCCTTTATGCACGACACAGCACTCCGGTCGCCGCGCAATGCTGTCCTGCGCCCCTTTATCGCGGATCCGCCGACGACGACACTGCAGAGACTAAAGGGCCTGACGACCGGCACGCTGCCGACCTTCATTGATGCTGGTAGTAATTTTGCGGGCTCGGCTATAGACGAGGACAATATGCTCCTGCAGCTTAAGAATGCGGGCAAGAAGATTGCGCACCTGGGCGATGATACGTGGGTCTCTCTGTTCCCGGGCTACTTCGAATCCAATATCAGTAAGGCCTACGACAGTTTCAACGTCTACGATCTTCACACGGTCGACAATGGCGTCATGGACAATATCTTTCCCCTCATGGAGGCCAAGGCCCGTGGGCAATGGGATCTCTTGATCGGCCACTGTTTGGGTGTTGATCACGCCGGCCATCGATATGGGCCAGACCACCCGGCCATGAATGCCAAGTTGCGACAGATGGATGACTTTGTTCGGAGGCTCACGGCCACAATTGACGACAAGACCCTCTTGGTGGTCATGGGCGATCACGGAATGGATGATAGGGGAGATCACGGTGGCGAGAGCGACGATGAGATTGAGGCTGCGTTGTGGATGTACTCCAAGGCACCGATATTCGGACGTACGTCTCCTGCATATGCCGTGCCCCCTGCGAATGCCAAGATTCGACCGGTCAACCAAATCGATCTGGTGCCGACGCTGTCGCTTCTGCTGGGCATTCCCATCCCGTTCAACAATCTGGGCCGTCCTATCGAAGAGGCTTTCTCCGGGCCCAACGGCAATGACTGGGCCAACCTTGCCGCTGTTTCTCGCATGACCTCGGCGGGCATTGAGAGATACCAAGCGTCCTATTTCAAAGCCCGTGGAATCTCTCCCTCCTCCGGCTCTGATGCAGATTCGCCGGCAGAACTATGGACCGCCGCGAAGAAGGTGCCCGTCTCGTCCCACCGGGAAAGCTACAACGCCTTCACTCGGTTCCAGGACCAAACGCTGCGTATATGCAAGGATCTGTGGGCCCGATTCGACATTCCGCGCATCATTTCAGGCGTCGTAGTTACCGCCATCGGCGTCCTCCTACTCATTTTATACGCATCACGAACCGAAGATGATGACTTTGTGGTCATGAACGACGTGGAGCTCGACTATGCAGAGAAGAAGCTAGAGGTATTGGCGTTTGAGAGTAAAGGCGAAGCCGAGTCACACGCGGATCAGTATTACCACCGCGATATGCTCCGCGGCCTGTGGGACACTCGCTTCCTTCTCATCGTGGGGGTCCTCACCGCCGCCGCCATATATAGACACCAGCCCCTGGACCGCCTGGCCACACTCATCATGTTGCTGGTCCTAACGGCCGTGGGCGGCGTCATTCATAGCGGTGGCAAGACTCTTGCGTGCCTGCTGCCGCAAACATTCTGGGGCTGGCTCGCCGCCATCTTCACCCTCAGCCACTCCATCGGCTTCGCCTCCAACTCGTACACGATTTGGGAGGACCGTATCCTGCTCTTCTTTACCGCCACGTTCGGCTTTGCTGCCATCGTATCGTCGTTGCGCATTGAGAGCCGCGTCGAGCGCACCATGGCCGTATATCATTCGGTGGCCTTCCTCCTGCTCGGCCGCTTGGCCTCGTACTCGACGCTCTGTCGCGAGGAGCAGATGCCCTACTGCATATCGACGTACTATGCGTCAGTTAAATCCACCGTCTCCGCCCCGTGGCAGCTCATCATCCCCTTTGCCGTATTTCTCGCCCTGCCACCCCTCGTCAAGTCATTCTTGACCCCGACCCGATCATACCAAGGCCTGTCCCCCATATGGATTGGCTACGTCTTTCGCACGGGCTTGTTCCTATCCGCTCTGTACTGGACCATTGATGCCGCCAATAACGGCGCCTGGTTCGCCGACAAGCTATCCGAGAGCACGCTCAAGACCATTGGCGTATACCTCGCGCAGATGATCCTAGCGCTTTCCCTCGTGGCAGGCACCACGGCATTCATCTGGGCTCCTCCCAGCGTATCCATCGTATCAACCACAGCCCCCAAAACAGGGCAAGCCCGCGTCGCCATCCTCGGCTACAGCAACGTCCTCGGCTCACGCTACCTCCTCCTCCCGCTCAACATCCTCGGCGCATGTCTCCTCCTCACCAAGCCCATGGGCGCAGGAGCCCTCGCCCTCATGATGTGGCAAGTCCTCTCCCTCCTCGAAATCATCGACCTCAACAATCTGAAAACCGAAACCATTGGGCCCATCATGTTCGCCATCCTCGGTAACCTGTACTACTTCAAGACTGGCCATCAAGCCGTCCTCTCCTCCATCCAATGGGACAGCGCCTTCATCCCCCTCTTCACCGTCCGATATCCCTGGACGCCCCTCGTCGTTATCCTCAATACTTTTGCAGGGCCTATCCTCGCTGCCGTGAGCGTGCCTCTGTTGTCGATGTGGAAAGTCGGGCCCAAGCAAAAGGGTGTGTTGGAGACCGTGGCGCGGTCCATGGCTGTTTTCGTGGCCTACTATGCGGTTGAGGCGCTGGCTACCATGAGTTGGGCAGGCTGGCTGCGACGTCATCTCATGCTATATCGGGTGTTTAGCCCGCGCTTCATGATGGCGGGGGTGTTGCTGCTTGTGCTGGATTTGGTGCTTTTGTTGGTCACGTTGACGGGGGTGAGGTGTAATACGTTGTCTGTGAGTGATGTATTTGGATGGGCGGACTAATAAGACGGACTGGGTCTTTTTTTTTTGGGTCTTTATGCCTTGAGTCCTCATTTTTCCTTCATTGTATTATTGCCCTTGTTGTATTTCTATGTATATCTACTGGGCTGTCACTTTCTAATCACTTTGTGGCATTGTGTTATCTGTTGGGCGGTGAGATTTGTATAAAACATGGTACGGCAGGAGGTTCGGGGTAGTCATGTTTGGATATACCCTATTTCTATTCGCATGCGACAAACCACATAGAAGTCGTTATCAAAAAACTATATTTTACAACGCCTTCATCTCTCCATCACAGCCGTCCCCTTGACTGCAATCCCTCCATCCGGCCCCTCCACCCACACATCCCACGGCAGCCCTTCCCTCTTCGCCTCACGCACACACACCCTCAGCGGCTCACCAACGTACAAGGGCACAAGATTTCGGTACGTAATGCGGGCGACGGCGCCGCGCAGCTCCCTCAGCATCAGTGCGAGGGTCAGCGGCCCATGTACAAGTAACCCCCTGTGGCCCTCGACAGAGCGAGTATAAAGCGGGTCAATGTGGATAGAGTGGGCGTTGAAGGTGAGGGCTGAAAAGAAGAAGAGATGTTTTGGCGAGGGAGTCGCGGTGGAGGAATAGGTTGGTTCGTAGCGGGCTTGGGGAGTGATTGTTAGCGCGGAGTGTGCATTTGCGTTGCGGGAAATGGCCAAGGGTGAGGAATGCAACAAGGAGATGTTGCCAGAACAAGTCAAGTCAAAGGCACATGAAGTACAGTCAACGTCAGTGCACGCTCAAGATTGTCGACATGCGAAGGAAACCAAAGAAAATAGACGCGCCAAGAGAGGAAGCACACCATGAGAAGAGGAAGGTGAAGAAGACAGAAGACACACGCGTACAAAGAAAGTTTCGTACGGAACAAAAACACGCCTGAGAAAAGAATACGAACATGCAGTCATCCACATTCGAAGAAAGAAAGGAAGGAAGAAAGAAAGAAAACACATACCTTTAATGGCTCGACGCCCCCCTTCCCGCCCTTCCAGTTCCCCCTCCCTCATAAACACCAACGTCCTCCTCTCCTTAATATCCCATCGCCCGTCCCCGTCCCCCTCTCCCTTACCGAGCCCGTAGCCAAGCCCATACCTCCTCCACACATCCACAAAAACCTTCTCCTCCACCCCCTCCCCCCTGACATCCACCCTCTCAATATCCTCCCGACACCTCCACGGCCTCCCATCCAGCACGAGATTCTCCTCCCAGCCCCGATGAAAAATGACCTCCCCGCCCGCCCACAGCCTCCGCGGATAGGCCGTCCCAGGAGAATGATCCGGGTCGGCGCCATCGGTGTCCAGGCGGGACGGCGGAGTCAGGAGAGGGAAATAGACGAGATGGTGGCCTTGGGGGAGTTTCCGGGGCGGGGACTGGACTATGGGGGCTGAGGAGGGGTTAGGTAGATCGAGGAGGTCGTTGAGGGTCGTGGTAAGGAGGTGGGAGGGCATGGGGGTGAGGTGATCGGGGATGAGCTTGGGAGGGGTGGATTGTAGATGGGGTAGAGGGGGAGATAGTGAGGATGAGGAGAATAGACTGGTCGGCAATTCGGGTCGGCGACAATAGCACGGTGAGGTGAGGGAGGGTTTGAAAAGCCGTTTCATTTTGGCGGCAGTCGGGCGTATTGAGTTGGCCATGATCGGTTCAGATAGAGGCATCCGAATGGTGTTGATATTGATGAGAAGGTCTGGTGTGTTACGTTACGTGTGTGTATGTGACCTGTGGTCTGTGGTTAATTTCGCATCTGACTAGGAGGTAGGTACCTACTGCTAGGTACCTCCACCTCCTGCATGTACAAGTTACAACTTACAACAGCCTAACAGGTACAAGGCCCCACGTTGCCGGGACAACTTACAAGTTTCAAGACGTTGTAACCTGTCATGAGCTGCAGTGCAGGGACAGGAAAATAATATAAGCGACTTGCAACTGAAATGTAGTATCATTAATGATTTACTACGCGTGATTCTGGACCCTCGAGCCCATTTGCGGTTTCGGCCAACCTCTCTGAACTCCGTTTTTAAACAAAATTAGAAATATCCATGGACGCTGGATGTCAGTAGACTCTCTGTTAAAAGTCTCTTGTACTCCTTCTATCAAGTCAAGCGTAACTTGTATCGTCCAGGTCCATGTGACATCTTGTCCTTGAACATCCAGATACCGAAATTTTCCTTCCTTTGCCAAGATAAACTCCTCTTCCCTATCTCTTCATTGATTATTCCCGTATAATTGTCGGCGGGGCCGAGATAAAATAGATTCTTCATGTGAGTTTCTGTTTCTGTAGCATAGTTGGCCACTCTCAACCAAGAAAATTGGTTGACGAGGTGACATTGTTCTTGGCTTCCCAAGCCTTCAGGTCACCCTTGAAATTTTTGAGAGCAGCAGATAAGCCGAACTGGGAGTCAATGCCCTCGACTCGGTGAGTAGAGTTGATATTCTTGACCAGGGTAATTTGGAAGCAGGTGGCGCCGCCTTGTCGGGAGACGATGGTGGAGTAAGCAAGGAAGTACTCCCAGATCTAGTTACATTGAATTGTCTTGTCAGCAATGAAATTGTCGACATAATCAAGATCATCTGTTGGATGCATGCATTCATTCATTCACTTACTCGGTACCATCGCTTGCCATACTTGGCCTCGGCCTTTTCACGGTTTCCGATCCAGTTTCGGTACCATCTCCACAAGGTGGCGGAATAGTGAACGCCAATGGTATCAACGTTCTTGATCTCGAAGCCGGCGCCCTCCAACTTGTCAATGACGAAGCCCAGCGGAGTTGATGCATCGGCACCGGGAAAGATGTACTTGTTCATGAAGAGACCCCAGATGAGATCTTCGTACTGCCACGGCTTTCGGAGACCGGCAATTTGCAGGAAAAAGACACCATCGTCATCAAGCATGTCGTACACTTGAGTCAAGAAGCGGGAAAAGTGGCGGACACCAACATGCTCGGCCATCTCCAGACAAGTAATCTTGTTGTAGAGATTCTCAGGGACGGGGATGTCGCGGTAGTCCATGCAAAGAATTTTGCTCTGCTCCTCGGTTACACCAACTTTGCGCATGGCGCTGTTGCCCCAGGCGGTCTGGTTACGGCCCAGGGTGATTCCGGTGACGTGGGCGCCGTAGTTTTCGCTGGCGAAGCGGGCAAGAGTACCCCAACCGCAGCCAATGTCCAACATCCTTTCGCCCGACTTCAAGCCAATCTTCTCACATACGATAGCCAGCTTGTTGTCCTGGAGCTGCTCCAGAGTCTCCTCCTTGTTAATATCGGAAATAACACCGGACGTGTAGATCATGCGTGGGCCGAGGAACCAGCCGTAAAAGTCATCGCCGCGGTCGTAGTGGTCTCGGACCTGTTCCTCGTCTATGTTCGCGTCAGCCTCAGAAGCTACGTCGCAAGTACGGAAATTCGAACAGCGCCAAAGAAAAGAAGACTGGAACATATCAAGGTGAGGGATAAGTTACCTTGAGAACGAGTGTGCATAATCAGCTCGGGAATCATGCCAGTCAAGAAAAACTTGATAAGGCTGATGGTGAAACGGAAGCTGGCCCAGTCATGACGGTACTCCATCACCTCGAGGCAGTCGCCCTTGAAGTCGACGTCGCCATCAAAGTACATCTCATGGAACGTCTCGAGAGGGATCTTGTTGGAGCCACGGTACTTGGCACGGTCCGCCTCCTTCTTGAAGTCAAGGTAGAACTCAACTGGGCGACCGGGGTACTTGGCTTTCTCATTGCGTCGTGGACTGATGGAGGAAATTACGATCCACCAGGCAGCCAGGAGAGGGAAATCAATAATGATGGCAAGGAAGATGAAAGTTTTGAAGCCACCGCCAATCTTCCACTTGACGTAGTAGGGCAGGCCGAGCAAGACGGATAGGAGAAGCTTATTGTTGAAAGAATCCGAGCCAGGGCCGTCGGCCGGTAGCGGAGCATTTTTGATAGCGGGATACTTGATAGACGAGATGATTAGCGGATGCAAGTGGTAAGAGGCAGGCAGCATTGCAAGGTGGTGGAAGCTCAGGAGCTCTTGGACTCTTTTACCTCGGTGGTGCGAACACCGCATTCTCCATCCTCCTTCAATACAGGCGGTGTCGCTTTCGGAGTCTCTATAAACTCAAACTCGCTCTCACTGCCTGTGAGGCTCGTGGGCTTGGACATGTTGGCGAGGGAGACGGCCACGGAACCGTCAATTGCCAATTGCAAGCTTCTGGAGAAAATCGCTGAAGAGAGGATGGACGAGGAGAAGTGAGCCACAGAAGGGAGGAAGGTGGAGGCGACAAAGCCTCAGGCCTCCGTAAATCATCCCGTTGGTCCCCTTTTTTTTAATAGCGAATAAGTTAAGTCTGCCTCCACTGTGCCGCGCCGATGGTGCCTGTGCCTCCCTGTTTGTGCCTCGCTACGTGTCCTGTGCCTGCCCGGCCGTCTGCCACCCCGTCATACTCTCCTCCTATAGGTTGGAGGTGGATCACCCCTGCCACGGAAAGGGAATAATGGTTCGATCACGTCCGTAGAAGTACCTACATACCTACCTATGTATGTACATATGTACTCTGTAGGTAAATACATACATACATGCATCAGATGGCTTAATGACAAATGTACCCGGGCACTGTACGTCTGGAGACATCGGTACAGACAGATTACAATTACATCTACGGAGAACGTCCGTTGAAATGTTTAACAGTGTCGGCTCATCTCGTCACAAGACCGCAAGAATCTTGATACATTAGATACCTACCTACTTACTTAAGAGGGCGAACACTGAACAGGATGCGCCGCACACGCCTCCCACTTCAAGCTCAATGCGTGCCCCCAGACATGCGCATCTTCATACTCCGTAGAGCGAGAGTTGCCATTTGCCCTCTGGCCCACGTGTCGGAAATACATCATCACGTCGGGAATCGAGAGCATCCTGCGCTTATCACATGAATCCAAAGAAAAGAGGGCGAGAAAGTGTGCGCAATTTGCATTTTCTCACGCCAAAAAGAAGTGCCAGTGTCTTTACCGTCTACTCTACCTAGCTCAGCTGAATATCGAGCCACTTAATCTGTCTGTCGTGAAGTTGTCGTCCTGCGGTGCTGTCACCTATTGAGAAGTTTGACGAAATATATATCACGATGCATAGCGAGTTGAGTTTGGCACTCGCAGCTGCAGGCAACCCTCAGGAGACAAGGCAATCTCGGCGAACTGTTCTGGTCCCTGTAACCGAGGAGTCTTTCGACGACGCGACCCAAGCTCACGATAATGATAACGTTGAAACTGTGACAACGCAGCCTCCGTTGAAACTTTCCAACTTCCGTCACAAATGTATCAAGTTTGACGGTACGTAGCATCGCCCGCCACGGGCTCATTCAGATTGGAATTTTCCGTTTTCCGTTTTCAGGTGTTGCAGAACTCACCTGATTATGTGTATGACTCGGAATCGGCACAAGCGACGATCGTGAGTACACGGTCCCGTCAATTTCAGAGCATCTTGGTTCATCTTGAACTTCTTCCTACGGGATCTGTAGCATTAAATTCTCGATCTCTTCGTCTCTCGCCAGTGCGGCTGGTGCCGAGTTTAGGTGCCGGTTTAGCACCGATCTCGCGAGCAGCTCCTCCTGTGGGCCAGGCCGAGGGTGAAGTGTCATGTATTAGCGGTGGTTGATGTTCAAGTCGCATCATGCATGCAGCATGGCGCAAAGTACATATGTACCCCCAGGTGTGATGTGATGTATGTACCGTACTCCGTACGGGGTACCTAAGACTTATGCACGTACGAATATGTGTGTACATACTCTGTATCTGTATGTCTCTAGGTAGGTGCTTTTGGCCAGCCATCGGTATTCCAGACCTTTGTTTATAGATGACGATACCAATGCCAGCATTGCTGCGTTGGTGACTCCATTGCATTGGGCATAACAATACGGACACATACCACGTGATATGCGCCCTGAAAAAGCGTTCGCATGTACCTACCTCTCACGAGCCAACTTCCACCACCCACGGGTGACAGAACCTGTGACGGTTACCCGTAACTGCTCTGTCCGTTGTTTGCATGTACCTATATATCCCGCACTAAGCTGAATTCCTACCAGCTTAGTGTTCTGACCTTTTGGTCGGGTCGGTAGGGATATCTGATTCCTCACAGAACCCACCGCGGGACAACACAAACGATCATGGAGAAGTGCACTATTGTCTGTGATCCAGTTGCCAATCCAGCTTCCGTGGTAAGTGGCCCAAAGTCCCGGTTCACGCTCATCAACGACATAGTACTCCGATACGAGTGGTCCGAGGATGGAATCTTCGAGGATCGTGCGTCCGTTTTTGCCATTAATCGCAATTTTGCCCGACCAGAGTTCTCCGTCAAGGACAGCGGCGACCAGCTTGAAATCATTACGCCCAACATCCATGTCAGGTATGACAACAACAGGTTTAGCCCAAGCGGCTTTTCTATCGCCTTAACCAGCAAAGTCACCCTTTGCTAAGCCGACTGGCACTATGGTGATGTGGCGAAGGATAATCTTGGCGGCACTGCCCGAACTTTAGTAGGCGGGATAGACGGCCGATGCTACATGGGCGACGGGATTTTGTCACACTCTGGCTTCTCTACCATTGACGATAGTCAGACCATGCTCTTCAAGTGTCAACGGCGATGGAAGTGTAGCGGTGAGGACGCGGAGCGATCGCCTTGATGGATACATGTTTTGCTACGGACACGATTTTAGAGCAGCCATGAGGGCCTTTTTTCGATCTATCATGGTCTGGACGCTAACCTGTGCTGAGCATTAGGTAATTGGTGGGAGCAGATTTCATCCTTTTACCGCGGATGAATACCTGAAGCTCATGGACAAATTTGCCGAGCAAGAGGTGCCGATATCCGTGGCCTTGGTAGATAGGTAGGTAGCTATGTATGGACTGGCACGAAGTCCGATAAGGGGCGTTCTGTTCAAACCCACAGACCCCGCGTTCATGGATGCTTATCTCAACGTTCTGCATCGCAGTCTACTCCTTGGAGAATGGACCCTTTCTATTTGCAGCCTAGTCTAAGTGGTGCGGATGATCCGGTATGTACAATCTTTCTTGAGAGATCTTCCCACCGAGACAATTGACAAGCAGTCTATACGTGTTTCTGCGATCGCATTTGAGGAAAACAAAACATGCCGACTTTTCTTCACGCGTTTCTTCAGAGATCCGGTATGTGAAGTTTTATTCAGGGTTTGTAAATTATCCAGCGTTGAACTATGTACATATCATGCAACTGTCGGCGACATTGTGTGTAGCTGTCGCCCCAATTAAATTCTTGCCGTTTTGGCGACGGTGGACGTTTTCGATGTTTCCAGCATGCGTATGTTACTGTACGAGCGTCACTTACCTGACGCTGTCAAAGTATGTCTCGAAGATGATTGGCCAGCGGGGGGTCAGGTATGGGACAGGGGTTAGGGTCAGTTATTCTTCCTGCTCCTACGGAGTATATTACGTATGTACAGAGCATTCTACGTCCCAACCTTCTGTGCACGTGTCGCATAGCGCGTTTGTGGACGACACTAGCATCGGCGAACCCGGACTGATCATCCGGCCTCAACAAGATAGGCAGAATAAAACTATTCGCCAATCAAGTTTTCAGTGTAGAAGTTTTGAAAAGTGGATCGGCCATACAAGATAAGCGTGAGCACGTGGTATCCCATTAGGACAATCAAATCAAATCGGCTAAACGGAGTACCTATGTCAAGACTTGTGGGTTCACAACAGAGTGAGGGCTGAGGGCAAGATGTCAAAGGTAGAGGTCAGATGCTTCAAGGTTTTGATCTCTGGCCTCTACCATACATGTGCGAGGCCATCGTGCTATGGACCTTCGCTTCCAGGCTCCACCTAGTAGTACCGATGTCCCTGACAACCTAACTACGGCGACTCCGCGCAAGTAGCCAAAAGCAGGATACATATAAGCAAGAGCAGGGATTCATTGTGTCACATATGGGAGCGAATGGCGTGTAGGAGGCTGGAGTGACTGGCGTCCGGCAGTGTGCCTAAAATGGTGGATACATACCTTGACAGGTCCGAGTTCCGAGTCCCGACAGAGTTCACTATGTAAATTCAGTTTCATGCATGATCAATCTAGGTCCCTGAATGAAGGAAGCTGGCTGTAGTACTTGTCCAATGCCTTCGATTACGTTTACTGCAAATGCACCTTCTGTATTGGATTTTTTTTGGAGGGCCTTGCATACCTGAAGTAAATGGAAAGAGAGAATCAGAAGACAGAAGAAGAAGAAAGAAGAAGGAAAGAACATATCGCAATTCTACCAATAGGCGATACATACAATGCTGTTGAGGTTACTATTTGTTCAACATCGACACTATATACAATATTAAATGTCAGGTCCTGTCAAAATGTCGGAATCCAGCTCCAACACGGCCCGACATCATGTCGACTTTCTCTGCCGTTCTATCTGGCTGTAACGCACACATGTCAAGCTGAAACAAAGTTACGTCTCTGCTCTTGGGAAACGGAGACAGAAGGTTTACTCTTCCGTCTTGGCTCTTCCCGCTGGAGCATGTTCAGTAGGACCGCCGTCGCACAACCAACCCCCTCTTCCCGGTGAGTTGAAACCATCATCCATCGTGAATGCTGGACAGGTCTCAAGGTGTTTTGAAGTCCATGTCTACATAGCTTGTGACTCTATTCCACTTTGTCCTTTTGCGTTTTTCAGCGCTTCAAAACGGATATGCGTTTGCCAGGTGGTCTAGGAAACCATAGCCGAGCATGAAAGTCGCGTGACCCCAATCTGTGCTCAAGAGGGTATTGCGCGCTGGGGCTGGAAGCTGCTCCCACGCAACTGCAGGCTGGAGACCGCCAACTTTTGATGTCCATCCTATGCGGTGGGTGCCAAAGACAGCAACATCAACATAGTACTTGCACAGAGGGTGTCCTTGGTAAAACGAAATATCGCCGGCAATGTTGGTCGTCGTTTTCCAGCCGTGATGAGCGGAGACTGCGCCGCCGACCATTTTGGGGTCAGGGATGTTAGGGTTATTGACCCAGATGACGGCACCTTCCCATTCGAAGCGATGGCCTCCTTGGACGCCAGTCTCGTCCTTTGGCGCAAACCAAGTGTACATGATGCCGTAAATACCCTTATACCAGGCGCCGCGCACGTAGACTTGGCCTACGCTGTTGTGGCAGCCGCCGCTTTCCGATCCACTTGGTTTGAGGCCACCACTATGATGAAGAGAAAGCGTTAGTTGAGCTGCTTAGGGTCGAAGGATTTGGTATCGACCTGCTATTTCTCCTCATCCTTCTTTCATCTTCTTCTCGTCTGTTCCTCAACGGATAGATAGCATGGCCAGTTAGCCAAGGAAGCTCACCTCCAGTTGCCATCGCTGTCGACAGCAGGGTACGGCCAACATCCAGCTCCTTCATTGTTGAAGTAAGGCTGGAAACGCTTCATGTTGCGGCCGATGTTGTCGTTGGGCAAACTCTCTGGAATGACCCGAACTTGGTCGTGTGGTATTGCCTGACCTCGACGGAAATGGACGTTCAGTTGCTCATCTGGTAGTGCCGCCGCCATGAGAGGCGTCAGCAGGCATGCCAGAGACAGAAATTGCTTGACTTGCATCGTGAGATCAACTCAAAGAAGGGGGCAGCTATGTCTCTCGTTGATGAAAGGTTTTGGGGAAAGCAGGAGATGGATTTAGACCAAATACAACGGGGGGAACCGGTAGCTTTTCATGGCAATCGCGGCTATTTAGAAATTGAGTAGGGCGCGGGGAGAGGCGGATATCGGCACCGCGATTGCGCGAAGGAGGAAGATGGTCATGAAGCCCACGATTTCTTCCACAAGACCAAGGATGACTTGTCTCCACTCATAACCAAGATGACCCCGAGGGCAAATCCGCAATCCAGGCCAACCTTCAAGCCTTCTGTGCCCTTTTTCCGGGACGCGGCGCTTGCGTGGCCCATGGATCACGCGCTTGGTAGGAGAAGACTGAAACTACCTATCTTGCTGAGCTCTGACTCGAGTTCTGTTTCTCAAGGCGAGTTGTTGTTTTGAGGATGGCTAGGTAGGTATTCCCAACAAAGAGACTGGTGCAGGCATTGAGCATTCCGAGCTACTGTGCCAGATCTGACAGATCTGCCAAGACCTTTCCGTGCCGGAAAGGTCGGCGGGAGTCTTGAGCTGAATGACCAATGCTTCTAGAAGATTTCCAGAGGATTGCCTGTCATGGTATAGGACGGCGGGCGTGGCAGCCATAGTGCTGTTCGTTCCTGACGGCCGCGAATCGAGGTGGCCGGTGGGGAGATGATATGAAGTTGGAAATCGAGATTAATGATATGATATAGCCGAGTATGTTGTCATCATTGTCGTGGGGGTGCCAGCATTCCGGAGATTTGATCTTCATGGGGTCTGTCGGCAAGACCATTTGCTCGGCTCGCTGCTCAACGGTTTCACCCTGCGTTGCGTCGTGGACTCGTGCTGCAGTGGCCCCATTGTCGCAGAGTACAAGGCACATACCTAGATATGTACCGCGTAGGTGCCTGCCTAGGTATGTATGTATGTATGTACTCTGTACAGTGGCATGAGTCCTGACTCCTGGCTCCTGAGCCGCACGTGTCAAGTATGTACATAGGTACCTTGGGTACCTAATGCCATAGGCTATGTACTGCCCTAGATCACGTGGTTCGGCCCAAAGTCAGTTTGGCGGGTTGTTGTAGATACATGTCCTCCGTACTCCGTGAGTCCGTGTGGCCAACGGCATGCCGGATTTAAAACGTTCCGTCCGTCTTGATTCGTCGAGTACACGACCTTGTGAAATTGTGAATCTGCCGAAGGATCCGGACTCCGGACAGTTAGCGTGAACCAAAATTCAAAAGGGCACCTCGTGCTCTCGTTCTCCGACCTGTTTGACTCGTTTTAATTTCGCGTCTCGAGCTGTTGCATTGTCAGAGTCTAGACATCCCTCCAGTTCCTCCCCCTTTCCTACATTTTCTCCACAATGGCCGACTTCTCTCGATATGGCAGTGTTAGCGATGAGTGGCGCGCGGCGGAGAAGGCCTGGACTTCTCCTACGCTGGGCCAAGGTCTGCCGCTCGTCGAGCTTCGCAAGGTGAAGAATAAGGAGCGCGAAGAGGCCTCTGCAATGGGCATGGAGGTCTTCAAGGACCTCGTCCGCATGCAGAATCATTCGATTGCCACGCGCGATGGATCCAGCATTGAGGCCCGCAGCTACCGTCCCGTCTCGGCCGCAGATGAAGACCGGCTCCCGGTGTTCATGTATCTTCATGGCGGCGGCTTTCTCACGGGCTCGCTTGATACTGATGACGCCACGTGCTCTCAAATCTGCACTCGCGCCTCGGTCGTTGTCCTGCACGTCAATTACCGCCACACGCCTGAGCACGTTTATCCCACGGCGTGGGACGATGCCGAAGATGGCTTCGCATGGTTGCACCAGAACATTGGCCTCCTTGGGGGGCATCCCGACAAGGTCATCGTGGGCGGTATCTCGGCCGGCGCTCAACTAACGGCGTCGCTCGTCCTGGGAAAGAACATGGGCAAAGTTCTGTCTGAGTATCCGGCCATTGCCGGTCAGGTCCTGATGATTCCTTGCCTCGTACACCTTGACGCATACGAGTCTCAGCTGGCCAAGCTCAAGGACCCTGCTCTGTCTTCGTATAAGCAGTGTCAAGATGCACCTATTCTCTCCGCGAAGTCCATCCGTGTCTTCTCCGATCTTCTCCAGTCGGGTACGCCTGATCCGTCCGATCTTCGCATGTCTCCAGGGAATGCATCCGTCGAGCATGTCAGGGGAATGCCGCCCACAACATTCGGTGTTGCTGGTGTTGATCCCTTGCGAGATGAGGCCCTGCTGTACTCGGAGTTGCTGGCGGAAGCTGGGTAAGTCGCAGTGTTCAAGAGGTTTGGGAGGCGTGCTTCTATGGTTTTTTTTTTCTGTTCTTGCTTGCTTCTTACCCGTTTTCTTCTTGTTTTTTTGCTCTCTTTGTTCCCCTCTTTGTTCCCCTCTTTGTTCCCCTCTTTGTTCCCCTCTTTGTTCCCCTCTTTGTTCCCCTCTTTGTTCCCCCTTTCTTTTTTTCTTTTTTTCACGTCATTTTCTTTCTCTCTCCGCTTCTTCTCCTTGCTTTTTCTTGGCCTCCATCCTTTGTTAACCAATCCGGTCAGCGTCCCTACCGACACGTACGTCTTCGAAGGCGTGCCACATGCCTTTTCTCGCTTCCCACAGCTTAGTCAAACGAAGCGCTGGGATGCCGTCCTATATCGTAGCGTTCAGTGGTCACTATCACGACCCAAGCCGGGTGCTTCTGTCGTGAAAACCGAAGGACTTTGAAGAGCTGTCATCGTCCCGTCCCGTGGTGGTTTGGGGTATAGTAACGCAACAAGTCCAAATAGGTAACTATACTCCTAACGTATATTTCTTTCTTGCAACATCATGTTTATGCCATGGTGTGATTGTTCTCCAATGCGCATGGCTGGCACGCCATGTGCGGACCAAGTGTATCCCTGTCAGGGATGCAATAAGAGAGCCCCTGCGCAGAATATTGCCACCAATCCGGTTCCATTGGAACGAAGTCGGCATTGACATTTTGCACGCCCTTTTCTGCGGGCCTTGCAGCGCGCAGAGGAGTTCGTCCGTTTGATGCGTTGCTATTGCATACACACGTAACACGTTGCATACACACGTAACACGTTACGTTACATTCACTCTATGCAGTGTGCAACCGAAGTTAAACCCCCCACATGTTTCAGCTTCCTTCTGCCGCTGCAGGATACATATGTATGGACTATTCGCGAAGCATGCGAAACTGTCAGCCAACTCTCATCGTAAACCCCCCAAGGCACGATGAAAACGCCCCAGAGCAAATGACTCATTCAGGCTCTTTTGGCTGGTAATTCATGTGTACAAATATAGATGAATGTGATACGGAGTACAGAGTACATGTAAGTGTGATGCAGGCAAAAGACGCATCAAAACTTCAAAAGGAGCTGACATGCACGTGTACGGTGTCGATGCGGCGGTTAAATGGCACTTTGAAGATGTAGCGCCCCGTTTTGTCATCAATTCTGCCGTACATGGTGGGGGAGGATATGTACATATTACTGCCTACAGAGTATTATAGGTTACGCACAGGCACGATTGACTACGGAGTCGTGCCTTGGCGTGCAATTCTTGGACTAATGAAACAGATAGCAGGACTTAGTACAGTACTACGGCCCTGCGACTGCCATGTGCCATGTCAGCTCATCAAGTCAAGTTAGTGACAACTCCAACCCTCCTTGATCCGATCCATTGTTTGATGCCAAAGTTCCCAATGTCATATCAGAAAGCCAGCCAAAGCCAAGCCATCCAAGACAATCCTGCGTTTTGTTGCAGTCTCAACGAAAACCAAGACGAGGACGCTTCCAAGAAATCGAGACTGGAACGACGGCCACCTCATGCTGGCAGCCCCGTCGCTACGTGTGATATATCTCGAATAATAACTCAGAACTTTAAAGTACATATATGTATAGGTAGGCTTTCCGTAAAAGCCCAACGCACCTAGGTCCTAAGCGAGGCCTCGGGAAGGGCGGGTATCTACTTCATGGTACACATCTGGGGTATTCCCCCGTTCCATTCATTCTTGCGCCCCTTCTTTCTTTCCCGCGGCATGCTGCTGCATTGGTCGGGCGAATCGGATGCGGGAGAGATCGGCATCTGATAGATCGGCAGTTACATACTTGTTGGCTGGCTAACCTTGCATGTACCATTAAGAGAAAGAGAGAAAAAATATAAAAAGACTCATACCGACGCTCCCCTGTATGCCCCCTTAAACGCGGCCTGTGAATTCTCTTTGCCCTCTCTAACTCAAGCTTTTCTCTCTCACATCCGACGCCGCCGATGACCTGATGTATCTGGTGAACTAAGACACCGAGCGCGGTGAAACTTTACACGGTTTCACGAACAGAACCTGAAACGGGCAACCAACCCGAAGCAATAAGAGAGAACTACTCATGCGAGAAAGACGGACAGACCATGGCTGACGAACAACACCCTCCCCGAGGACAAGAGGATGCGAAGGAAAAGCCTCAGAATATCGGTCCAGCCATTGACGTGACCCGGATTGACAGCGTACACGACGATGAAGCGGCAAAGATTTTGAACATCTACACCGGGGACAGGGAATGGACCGACGAGGAAGAGAAGAAGTTGCGACGAAGGGTGGATCGGAGGCTGCTGCCGGTGATGTGCGTGACGTATGCGCTGCAATTCTACGACAAGAACATATTGTCACAGGCTGTAAGTGTGAACACATTCACATTTGTCTATACGTCGATGCCCATGGCCTCGTCGTGACTTTTCCGCTGACATGACGGAACGATTCAAGTCTTGTATGCTAATTTCAATTGCCAGGCTCTCTTCGGCCTCCGTCAGGACTTGGGCCTCGACGTGGGCGAACGCTTCTCCTGGTGTGCCTCCATCTTTTATCTGGGCTTTCTGGTCGGCGCGTACCCCGTCATGCTGCTCGCGCAGAGGTATCCCGTCGAGCGGGTGGCCTCGACCATTGTGACCCTCTGGGGCGTGTGCCTCATCTCGACGACAGCCTGCACCAATTACCAAGGGATTTTCGCGCAGCGATTTTTCCTAGGCATGCTGGAGGTGGGAATCAGTCCCATGTTCATGCTGATTATCGGTAGTTGGTACAAGAAGGATGAGCAGGCGATGCGAATGGGGTCAGTGAACAAGCAATGCGCACTTTTGCACATCATCTCTCCTTCCTTCATCCCCCCCCCCCCTTTTTCTTTTTTTCTTCTCCCGTGTTAATTCTCACTCTTAAAGTGTGAATGAAACAAGGCTTGTGAATTTGTCAATAAGTGGGAAAGCGATAATGTTGTTGCTGACTTTCTCCACCACAGAATCTGGCTTTGCTGCAACGGATACATCACTATGTTCTCGCCGCTCATCAACTACGGCTTAGGATCGACCAACCCCAATGGCTCGTCATGGCGCCTCATGTTCTACTTCGCCGGAGGCATGACCATCGTATGGGGCCTCCTCATCCTCGTCATCCTGCCATCCGACCCCATCCGGGCCAGGGGCTTTCAACCGCGTGAGCGCTACATCCTCGTCGCCCGTTTGCGAACCAACAACTCAGGCATTCGAAACAAGCACTACAAGATGGCCCAGGTGGTCGAGCTGGTCACGGACCCCAAGTTCTGGATCATCTTCTCCATCTCCTTTCTCTGCATGATTGCCAACGCGCCAATCTCGACGTTCGTGCCCCTCATCATCAAGGGCTTCAACTTCAGCAACCTCGAGTCGCTTCTCCTGCTGATCCCCTCGGGCGCCTGGGGCGGCACTTTCATGCTCGTCTTTAGCTACCTCGCCATGAAATATCCCGGTATCCGGACCTGGCTTGTCCTCGCCGGCCAGATTGTGTGCACCCTGGGCGCGGTGCTCCTCTGGGTGCTCCCGCTGAGCCAACGTGGCGTTTTGCTCTTCGGCGCCTACATCATGTCGACTCTGGGGGGTGGATATGTCGTCCTCATGAGTTTGCAGCTCGCCAACACGGCCGGATACACGAAGCGATCCCTTGCATCCTCGGGGTTATACGTCGGCTACTGCCTCGGCAACTTTGTCGGGCCTCTTTGTTTCAAGAAGGAGGATGCCCCGCGCTATGTGCCCGGCTTTATTGTCGTTGTTGTTTCATCGCTTGCGGCGGGCGTTTTGGCTATCGTGTATCGGTATGTCTGTATGTGGGACAACCAGAGACGTGACAAGGCTGGTACTTTGGAGGCTTTTGACCATGCCTTTGAAGATGATATGACCGACCTCACTGTGAGTATTCACATATTTTGCTCATTTTTCTCTGCGACGCGTTTCTTTCCGGTTTTGCGTTTTCCTCTGGGAGTAGTCAGGAAGACATCGACACCTTGCTAACGTAGTGCATAGAACCCGCAGTTCCGATACGTTCTTTAAGATAGCCTCGGCCTCTGTGTTGTTTCAACAAGCGTCTTGGAGTGGCTGCCGGATTGCGGAGTGGGTGAAATACTCGCCTACAACATATAATTGGGGAAGATGTATAGAATTGTATCCAGGGTGTTGAAGGAATAAGTGTATCCAGGTCACATGCATTCCGTGATGTGCGAGAGAGGTGAAGACTTTTTCTCCCCCTTCATATCCACCGAATAATCTAGTTCTTTAGTCAATATAAACACTCCATTTTGCGCCTCAGATATTGCTGCAAGGTCCTCGTACCACGGTCATACCGTGCGTGATATAGGGATCTAGATTCAATAGCAATTGCGGATGTCGGAGGGCGTGTCTTATGTGCGACCCCAACACGCGTGCGCACGTGGATGGACGACGTTCTTTGGGCGCCAATGTGCTGGCTGGTAATTTTTGGTACATATGTATGTATATATATACCGAGTATTCCTCTATGGAGTAACTGATAATGCACCGCAATATATATACGCCAGATGGGCAATTCCAACTGGCGCCAAATCACAGATGAAAACATGCGTGTACTCCCAAGTCCTGCCAAACAGATGCCGCCATTGTCACCGACCGTTCACGGTCCCCGGTCCGAGCAGAAGAACCCGATGACTCATGAGACGAGTTAGGAAGAGGTTTGGGAACGGAACGGGACATGGCGCCGCTTCATTTCCATGTCATCGAATGTAACATTCGGTGAAGACATAAAAATCCTCACGATACATTCGTGCTATCATATTGGATATGTACGGAATTATGGAATCGCAACATAAATAACTTGAAGTTTCCCCCAAGAAACAGCACGACGCAAGCAGCTTCCCCACATCATAGCTTCGCCTTCGGCCCACTCCCATCGCCCTCCTCCCTCTTCACCTGATCTTTCAACACTCTTCTCAAAATCTTGCCACTCGCCGATTTGGGAATTTCCTTCACGAAGCGCAGGCCTCCTCTGAGCCGCTTTGGTGGACTGACCCTCTCGGCTAACCACTCCGTAATCTCTTGCGCCAGCTGCTCCGTCTCTTGGACGTCGGGGCGAACAACCACGTATGCGCGTGGCACTTCGGTGTGCTGCTCGTTGTTCCAGACGCCAATGACGCATACGTCGTTGATGTCTTGGCGGGCGAGAAGCTTGGCCTCTAGTTCGGCGGGGGGGACTTGGAAGCCCTCTGTTTGGAAGAGTGTGAGTAACTACTAGAATAGAATCTATTTTCCGTGTCGCGTCCCTCTCTTTTTAAAAAAGCAAAAGGGGATCTAGGGAGACTTTCTCCCAACAAAAGACGGATATCGGAAAACGTACTGTATTTTATGAGCTCCTTGATGCGGTCGGTAATGTAAAAGTTACCCCGCTTGCACGCGTATCCAACATCGCCGGTCCTGTACCACCCATCATCGGTGAACGTCTCATCCTTTAAGTCCGGCCGATTCCAGTACCCATGGAAGACATTGGGACCCTTGAGAAGAATTTCACCAGCCTGATGATCGCGGCGTTAGTATGTTGCGCCGAGCTTCAATTGCAAGCTACAGAAAGTAGCGAAGAGGACGAGTCGAAAGCAGAGCGATGGGAAAAGATGCAGCAGGAGTTGGCAGGCATGAAAAGCACAGGAAAGAAATGAAGAGAACTTACCTCCCCTCGTGGCAGCTCTTTGCCATCCAGGTCCACGATTTTAGCTTCCATAAGAGGTAATAGGCGTCCAACCGAGCCTTGAAACTTCCACCACTCGTCAGGGAGCTGCGTGTGTGTAATGGGGCTCGTCTCCGACAGCCCGTAGCCTTGCTTGACGCCAATACTGAGGCGATTCCAGACGGCTTCTACGAGGTCGACACCCAGCGGTGCGGCGCCCGAGTTGATCCACCGCAATGACTTCATGTCGTACTTGTCCACGATCGGGTGTTTGCCCAGAGCGAGTACGATCGGTGGTGGGACATACAAGAAGGTGAGGCCGTGCTTTTCAATCAGTTTGCAGGCCTTTTCGATGTCGAATTTGGGGAGGACGACCATGCGGCATCCGCTATTCATAGTGATATTGAGTGCCGCAGAAAGGCCCTTTACAAGAAAATATTAGTAAACTTCTTCCTTGTCTCTCTTTTTTTTCAACACCTCATCACGATGCGCTATGGTGCAGTGGAACTCAGCGCGGTCTTTTGAACGATTGCATCGTACGTACGTAGATGTGGAAAAACGGCAAGACGCCCAAATGGCTATCAGAATCCCAACTCAAATATCTAGGGTCGACGCGGGAAGATTGGTGCGCATTCGCAACCAGATTGTAATGTGTGAGCATGACGCCCTTGGGAAGACCGGTCGTGCCCTATGACTGCATGGTCAGAGATCACGATTTCTCATCAACAAGCTTTAGAGCTGAAACATTTAAGCTCCTGAAGAAGCCGATTCAAACTTACAGAACTGTACACCAAGTAAGCCAAGTCCTTCTTGGGGTCCACGACCGTTTTTCTGGGCTGCAGCCAAGCTCCCTTGGCCGTCAAGTCCCTCCAATGGCGATACTTCCCAGACGCATCCTTGCCGTCTCCCATGAGCAAGATCCTGTCGAGAGGTATACCAGCCTTTTGCGCAGCTTCCACAGCCTTGTTCAGAAATGGCGTCTGCGTCACCAATGCCGCTGCTTTGGAGTCGCTGAGCTGTCGCGCCAGCTCATCAACAGTGTAGGTGGGATTAGCAGGACTGGCGACGCCACCGGCCCAGTGAAGCCCATACGTAAGAATGGGTGTGTCAATGCAGTTCGGGGTGAAGAAGGCAAGGACGTCACCCTTTTGCCAATTGAAGTTGTGCTTGAGGCCTTTGCCAAATTGGACAGAGCTTTCTTTGACATCGTGGTAGGTGTATGACTGGTCGGTATCGCCGTCGATGAAGAGAACTATTTTGAGGTGAGATGAGTTTCTGAATTGTCATTTTTTCTACGCCACATAAACCCAGAACCAAATGCAAGACAAAGAAGAAGAAAAACACATAAGATTCAGCTGGGCTGTAAACTCTCTAGAGTCAATGGGTAGGCAAATGCACAGCATGAAGAGAAGAGATGACGAACCATGATCTGGTGGATACTCCTTAGGTGTCGCAAAATACATGGTCCAGATGTCAATGACGGGAATATCCACCGTCCATTCTGAAGTAATGGGCATCTTGAAAAGCTGTCTGGATAAGGTCGTGTCAGAAAATAGAGAAGCAATGTACAGAGTAATAATGCAGCAATTGACTTCGCGACAAAGAAGCCAGAGGTTTCGCGGAATTTGGTCAGGACCGGGATCGGGATCTAGGGAGATAGATATTTACTTCTTAACAAGTCCGAAGGAGGTTTGATTCGATAGCCGCGGCGCAGCCAAATCTTCCCTGCCTTGCCCACTAGTTATATCCGTGGTGTAACTATGCCATGCGCAGGACCGAGTGGTGCAAATACATAGGTGCTCCGTATACTCCGTACAAAGCATACGGGTATCTAGGTACCGACCAGCATGCTGGAGATGCGAGGCATTCCGACAAAACGCCACTGACACAGAACCATGGGTCATGGCGCATTTTAGTTTCTGGGGTTGCTGGCGGTCACCCCGCGTTCCATTGTGTAAAAGGTACATCATGGGCCGAGGTCCAAGTCAGGAAGCTCAGCGTCTCCATTCTCTCCACACAAACCCAATGTGTTGCGCCAAGTCGCCGCCAACCCAGAGCCTAGTAGTTGTGATCTATCCTCGGCTCGAGATTGAACTTGAATGTAAGTCGGACCAGGAATGATGTCAAGCACTGGAGCGAGTGAGGCAGGGTGCGTGCACTGTGCATTTAAAGCCCCCTTTTTTTTGAAGGCCAACAGCTTGGTTTGCTGGGCACCGACCGATTGACGAGAGCTTGGATCTCGTCGTTAGAGTTTTACCCGCTTCTAGTCATTGTTTGTCTTTCTTAAGCTATCTACCTAAGGTACCTAGGTAGTTACCTCTCTACAGGTCTAGGCGGAACCGCTGTCGCAGCCCGCAGGCGTCCTGAACTTCTCTTGGTCGTAGCACGTCTTCCAGAGCACGTCACGCATGTCCTGGAATACTTGCTCTACTGCATCGACAGCCCAGATCACATCGAGGTGCTCGTACTCTTCGACTACTTTGCTGTGTATCAACTTCACATGCGGCTCTCGTCCTTTCTCAAAACGCCTCAACAGACGTCTACCGTCGACGAGCTGATCTTTGCCGCAGATCCATATGGCAAATGGAGGAACTTGATCGTTGTACCAAGGCGATCCTGCTAGCACAAGCTTACGCCTTTCAGATGATTCGTATCCATTGGCACGCTTCAGGGCTGTGCTACCATCCGCGGTATCAGTGCTGACCTCGATTTTCGCTTCCGTGCCAATGCCATCCGCTTCTTCTTCATACTGCACCATCTCATTTGTCAAGAGAATACATCTGTGGCTGGCGAATCCTCCTTTGCCCAACCACCATCGCATGGTCTCGGAGCTGACATACACGGGTGCAAATTGAAAGAGTCTGTTCCGCAGTCCTCGGTCCCATCGCAAGTCAGACCAATCGAACAGAAAAGAAAACACTGTGTAGCTGAGCCAACCGTACAGACGAGGATTCAGACATGAGTGCATCTGTATCATGAGCGGGATGAAGGCGTGCATCCCAAACACGAGCTGATACGCAAAAGGCGATAGCTTGTTCATCAGTCGAAAGTAGTATCTGTTGACAAGTGGACCAGCATACGCAGCTGGAGCCAGTGCACAGAACACTGTGAGCTTCTCTCCCAGTTCAGGCCGTTGATTCTTGGAAAGAGCAATTAGTGTCTGAGCTGTGCCTTGTGAATGGCAGATGAGGCCAAGCTTGTGAAATCCTGTTTCCGTAAGAACCTGATCAGTCAACGCCGGCAGATCGTAGAGCCCCATATGCTGGATCGTCCAAGACCACATTCGAGGATCCGAATATTTCAAATTCGTATGTCTGGGGCTGAGTCCGCATCGATTATTGCCCAGCCAAACGTCGAAACCAGACTTGCAGAGCCAAAATGCCAATGATTCGTCATCATTGGAGCAATATGCTCCAGAGCTTTGCAAAAGCCCATGGATCAGTAGTACCGGGAACTTTGGTTTCTGCTTGTCTGGTCTGAGTATCTTCCTAGGCCTCTTGGCGCGTCGCGTGTTATCGCCGACCTCTTCTTCTGCATCGTGAAAGATGTAGTCTCTTGGATCGTACACATGCCACAGTTCAATGAGGAAACCGTCTTCTGTGCAGACGAGAAAAACGTCGACGTCGAGACCCACGCGCCTCGCATAATAGGCAACATCGCAAACTATGCGATCCTTGCCACCTTCTGTGTGAATAAAGTCTTCCGCAGCGCCCTCTAAGTCACCCCCGATTTTCGCAGCAGAGTGTCTGTGCTCCCACTCTTTCTGTTTCTGCCGTCGAATCTCGGCTCTTCGGCGTTCCTCTTCATAGTGCGGTCGCAGCTTGTTCTTATCTCTTAGTGTCAAGGAATACAGGAGCTTTTTTGCTAATGATCTCGGTATTTTTGTGACAATGGAAGCAATTAAAAGAAACCCTAGAAATGACAAGCTTAAAAAGAAGGCCGTGATTCGAAAGAAGAGAGCCTTCACAGCTGATAAAAATGATGGTGGGCCGTGGCTTGGTAAATCTGGGAAGAGAAGGCGAGCAATCGCCTCGGTTTCGGCGTCGTCTTCTTGAGATTCGTCGGGGCGCAGTGTTAATTCTCTATCTTGTAGCACTTTTGTGTCTGATTCTGTCAACTTGGATCGAGATTGGGTTTCGTAGATAATTTCATCCGCAACATTGCCTTTCTTCTCGGGGTCTATTCCTGAGACACGGGTCCCAGGCTGGAGAAATCCGGACGTAGTGACAACATGGAGAGTATCACAAGCATCTTGAGACACAGCTTCGACAGTAACGGTCGAAGCAAGGGTCGTGTCTGCTATTGACCGCGGCATATCGTCAGCAGCCTTTCACAGAATCACGCTCTCGTGTCTGTTGTCATCTCACTATGTCGTAGCTGATTAAGCATCACTTGTAGCCTTCTTTCATTAATATCAGAACATATAAATATTAGGCCATGTATGTTCGTTCCTTGACCCAAGGCTATAGGACGAGAAGACCAGGATCATGCGATAGAAACAAGAGAGCGACTGGGTGCAGCGACGATGGTGAAAGAACGACTTGAGGCTGTGTAAAGATGGAAGTACTCCGTAAGTCAATCAATAGAAGGCAGATCGGCCTCTTCTGCTGAGTCGCGTACTGTCGTGAAAGAAGGAGATCAAACAAAGGAGTTGTCAGCCGGTGTACTCCGCATTTGTGTGAATTGGGCAATTTGATGAAGCTTGGTGCCACGTTCTAAGTTAGCGCCGCGGGGGCGCACTGGCAGGCGCACTGGCAGGCGCACTGGCAACTGCCCCTGGATCAAAGGCCGCGCGAGCATGTGAATTATGCACGCTGACGAAGGCACGACAGATAATGACGAGCACCTCGTCAAACATGCTGCTAAGGTGTGAGTGGGGTGGGGAAAGGAGACGTCGAGAGAGTAGGTGTGCATAGCAATAAGGGCGTTCAATTTGATGCTGTCTCTTGCTACCTCACAATGCATGGCAAGTTGCAAGTTGCACGTTGCGGCACGGGGAAGTGGAGATGAGATCCGTTGTTGAAAGTTTTGGTGTCGCATTGAAACTCCGTGTCGTACGTGAGTGGAGCCAATCGCACAACCGAGGCCAAAGTCGAGCCAAGCCAATCCCGGCAATGACTTGCTCTCCCTTTGGACCTTGATGAGACCTTCACCTATTGTCACGCAAAGCTCGCAATCATCCCGAGCAGCTTGACGAGCTGCCTCAAGTCTCACGACAACTATCGCAAGTTTCGGGCTTGGTTTGCTTTGCAGAAACGAGACGCAGCATTCGTAATCGGCGTACATTGCCCGCTCGCCATGAGCTGCTGGCAGTGGGGTGCTCCGGCCATCGTCACCACTCTACATACCTGTGCTTTTGGTCAACTCGTTTCATCTCCGCGAAATCGATGAGATGGTTGTAACGGACGGCCTAGGGTTACCGGCGCGCGGTAGATCGACTCGGCGACGGCGAGAAGATAAGCCCCCGATCTCGGCCAGACTTATTCTGGACCATTCTGTCAAAGGCGATGTCGGCATTGCCTCGGACGACATCATTGCGGACCTGCTGCCTCACATCCAAGAACGTATGTTGGCGGTTCGACGAGCAAACCTCCTCCTGCAGATTGTCCCTTCCGGCTGTTGTTCTAACGATCTTGGGTAATCAGATGGCGTCAACGAAGACCACTCAGACGATATATGTCACGTCGCGCTTGCTCCCTGGGCACCAAATTCTGCGCCAGCCGAGACAACTTGGTCGATAGTCCCCGTGAAACGATCAGCTTCCTCGGGCAACTCTACCATACGATTCTCCCCGTCCTCCGCAGCTCTTCAGAGTTTTGCAGTAGTACTGCAGGAGATCGCTCCATCTAAGCTCTCCAGTCACAGCCGAAGTGGAATAGAAATACTGGTTCTGGACGTCGCGCCTTTACCTCTCGAAACAGTCTTCGTTAGTCTGGAAAGCGATTCGACGAAGCGACTGGAAAATGGCGAGGGAACGTTCTTCAAAGATCACCCTTCCGGCCCCCGTAGCAAGGATGTGGCTAGAATGACCGCGGATGAGCGGTTGACTTCTGCCGTACGGGATTCACTCAGCGGCCTAAAAATCGTACATTCTGGGGACTTGTTTGCTCTGCCATTAGCACCCCATCCTGTCACACATGTTCCGCCCAACCCTGGCAAGATCATGCTATGTGAGCCTGTTTCGCAGGGCATTCTTAGCGACTCTACTAAAATTGTGCTGTTGCGCGGACGACACAAGAAGCGCAGCCAACGACCTATTGCGATGACTTCGAGTCATCGACTGAATTCGGTTGGTGATGACGACGATGTGAACACTGATCAATTCTACTCGGCTGCCGAAGAGCGTTATCGAACTGACGCGCCAGTTGACAAAACTGTCTCCGAAACAGAGACAGATGTGTCTGCCACTGAGCAAGAAGAGGATATCTCTGATGATTCAATGGACGAAATGATATGTCTAGAAGCACCCACTCTACCGACGACGAATATCAGCGGCGTCGGTACAATGCAACCTGGATCACCAATGACCATAGGCACCTTGCGCGGAAGGAAAACAACCGGGGCTGCAACACCTGGCTCTGTGTTCTCGAACTTTACTTCAGCTACAGCCAAGCCAGATCGACCCAGAGGACGTCTTTTCAAGGCCCATGGGCTCAAACAGCCCATTCCCTGTGACGTGCTCCACCCGAAGCCCTCGGAAGAGGAGGATGAGGAAGCCAGGATATACGTTGAAATGAGCTCGCTACCCAAGCTGGGGTGCTTTTCTGGAGATTGGGCTCGGATTGAAGTTGCTGAAGAGCCACCGATCAACGGATTCGGTGCTTTTGGCTTGGGAAATCTCGGCGCCGCAGAGACCGAGTCCTCAAACTGGCGGCCAGTGCGAGTCTACGGCCTGCCGGAGGGCTATTCTCAACGGCCTGTGACTCGTATATCAAGCTCCCGGGCGATCGATCGGAAGATGTCCTTTTTTGAGTCACAGTTGCAAAGGCCCACATGCCCGGCAGCATATGCATCCCCAATTCTACTTGCTAACCTCGATGGAGCTACTTACTTGCGTATATCGGCGTTGAAGAAGTCGTCATATGCGGGAAAGGGTACCCTACCTCGCTTCGCTAGTGCTTCTCATCCCCCCTACGCAAAGGACATTGCTATTCATCATATCCGCACACCCATCTCGTGTCAACGAGCATATCAGACTGCCGTACTAGGTGGATTGAAGAGGTATTTTGCTCGAAAGATTCGCCTCGTTCGACGCGGTGATTTGATTGCTATGCCTGTTGATGCTCAATTAGGTAGAGCCCTTCAGGAAACAATTGGGGCTGGTGGCTCGGAGGTCGACGATGTAATGGCGCTTACAGCTGATGATAGCCGACTTGGACAAACCTCGTCTCGTATTGACGGCGTGGCTTGGTTCAAAGTTGGCCATATTCAGATTCAAGCAGCCGATGAGGACGAGGATGGAACCGCCGAGGTATTCTGGGGATCGGTTGCCTGTATCGATAGCTCGACGGTCGGGATGCATGGATCCGGCTTCGAGACAAGCCGTATTCCTGGTGTCATTCAAAGCAGTTGGCCATACTACGTAGGGTTGAAGAAGCCTCCAACGCGATCATCGTCGGACTCAACAGGTCCAATCGCTGCGCTGGATACAAATACAAACGAGAAATTCGTGCCATCTTTACGACGAAAACTGCGACAACTAGTCGCCGCGGCCATGAGTCCGAGAGCGATGCACCTCAAGATGCCGGCGGTCGCAATCTTGCTGACTTCCACGCACCGTAACATTGGAAAAACCACTCTGGCATCGGCGGTGTGCGCAGACATTGGCCTGCACACCTATTGTATTGATGCCTACGAACTGCTAAGCGAAGGTGGAGGGAGCGGTAATGATGTGAAAACAGAAGGTCTTCTCAGAACTCGTGCCGAACGAGCCATCAGCTGCGGGCCAGACTGTTGTGCTTTATTGATTCAACATGTGGAGGCCCTCTCCGCGGACCGCATCGAAACTACTCTAAGAGACATCCTGGAGGACAGTCGGGTCCTCATCGCCACCACAAACGAAGTTGACCAGGTGCCAGATGGCGTGAGAGCCTTGTTTACGCATGAGCTGGAAATGGGAGCGCCGGACGAGTCTGAGCGTGAAGCGATCCTAAGAACTATCATCAACGATCGCGGTTTCATGCTCGAGCCTTCCATCCATCTGAACTCAATAGCCCTAAAGACGGCAGCCTTGGTCGCTGGCGATTTGGTTGACGTGGTGGATCGGGCTTCATTGGCCCAGCGCACTCGGTTGGAAAATCTTTCGGCCAAGCATACGAGCCCATCTAGTGGTATGATCACGGTGCGCGACATTCAAGTTGCAGGCGGGCCATTCGCTCGATCAATCACTGCCTCAGACTTCGAAGTAGCCGTCGAAGCCGCTCGGAAGAACTTTTCTGCCTCTATCGGAGCCCCCAAAATTCCCAATGTCACATGGGATGATGTTGGCGGCCTAGGCAACGTCAAGGACGCCATCACCGAAACAATCCAGCTTCCTCTCGAGCGCCCCGAGTTATTCGCAAAGGGTATGAAGAAACGGTCCGGTATTCTGTTCTACGGCCCTCCTGGCACTGGAAAGACGCTTTTGGCTAAAGCCATCGCCACGGAGTACTGTCTTAACTTCTTCAGCGTCAAGGGACCCGAGCTGCTCAACATGTACATTGGAGAATCAGAAGCCAATGTTCGTCGGGTCTTTCAGCGTGCGAGGGATGCGCGTCCTTGTGTCGTGTTCTTCGATGAGCTGGACTCTGTCGCCCCCAAGCGCGGCAATCAAGGTGACAGTGGCGGCGTCATGGACCGCATCGTCTCTCAGCTTCTTGCTGAACTCGATGGCATGTCAGGCGGAGAGGACGACGCAGGTGGCGTCTTTGTCGTTGGAGCTACCAATCGTCCTGATCTTCTGGATCCTGCTCTACTGCGACCTGGTCGCTTTGACAAGATGCTGTACTTGGGCGTGTCCGATACTCATGAGAAGCAGCAAACCATTTTGCAAGCACTCACTCGAAAGTACGTATTCCACTCTTCCTATTCTTCGTCTCGCTTTTTTCCCCCTCAAACATCCCCCTGCAGTCTCCTGTTCATGATCTGAGCATGTACTTAATGTTTGCGTCTCTGTCCAGATTCACCCTCGATCCATCCCTCTCCCTCCGCAACGTCGCCCACCGCCTCCCCCTGACCTACACCGGCGCCGATTTCTACGCCCTCTGCAGCGACGCCATGCTCAAGGCCGTCACGCGGCAATCCTCCGCTGTGGATGCCAAAGTTCGGGCCATCAACGCCCAGCGTACGGACAAGTCTCCCATCTCAACTGCCTACTTCTTTGACCATTTCGCCACGGAGCAAGACACGCATGTGGTGGTCACTGAAGATGACTTCATGGCTGCGCACGAGGAGCTCATTCCGAGTGTAAGCGCCGGTGAGTTGGCGCATTACGAAAAGGTGCGCGCTACGTTTGAGGGTACTCGGGATAAGGGGCCGTCTAACACGGTCGGTGGTGGTGGCGGTGGCGCTGCTGCTGCTTTGCAAGGCGGACCGTCGTCGTCTTCAGCGTCTAGCAGCAGACCCAAGATTACGACGGCTAGTTCTAGGAGTAAAGGCAAGGGGAAGGGGAAGGCTACGGCTGCTGCTGCTGCTGCTGCTGACACGGACGGGGATGATGAGAACTCTGCGCGTGAGATGGGTGCGGGTGGCGCGGTGAATGGGCGTTCCGCGGGGAAGGGAAAAGCTGTGATGGGGTTTCAAGATGGCATGACGGATGGCGATGATGAGGGATTGTATTAGGATTGTTGGAATCGCAGGACAGAAGTGTGCGCACTGGGCAAGCATACTGTACGCGGTATGGTGTTGTGGCTCCACAATAAGCACAACACCATATAGCCGGCATTCC
>SRPP01000182.1:0-44310 GCA_018360055.1 Claviceps monticola
TGGAGGCACGGGGGGCTGAGTAGAAGACTTGGCCTCTCCGAGATCGGTTGGGATATTCAGGCATTAGCCGGGGATTGATAGGAGGATGTGGAGGACATTGTACCTTATATTATCGCTGGCCATCCCCAAGGACTCAGAGGGAGACATACGCCTCTAGAGTTCCTTGCAGAGCCATAGTCGATTATTGTGTTCTGAATCAACAATCATCAGTTCCAAGCCCATTATACTGCCCTTGTCACAGTTCCGGACCAAATGTGCAATATCTTGAAATGAGGGAGGAGGAAAACTTCGTGACTGTTTCACCAACTTCCATGACAAGAACTAGGTATGGAGAGACTTGAGAGCTCAGAATAAACGATTCCATGCAGATATATCGAGGATACATACTTGACCTGAGTTCCCTTGGCCATTCAAAGGATCAAGGACGGTTCTGGACTAATAGGAACCTAGAAGACTGAAGTCTAGGTGGTGGTGTATGCATTGTGTGCGTACCATGTAAATTCACTTTTTCTGGCCAGACATCTACTTTCATGACTTGGAAGACTGAAGTCAGGAGCACTCTCCACAGGGGCAAGGGTGGGGAGTTGTAAGTTGTAACAGGTGATGTCTCAGTCTTGTTACCCTCCACGTGTTGACTGTGAGGAATCGGATATCCCTACCGACCCGACCAGAAGGTCAGAACACTAAGCTGGTAGGAATTCAGCTTAGTGCGGGATATATAGGTACATGCAAGCAACGGACAGAGCAATTACGGGTAACCGTCACATTGACCATTCTCTCTCATGAAGAAAGTCGCACCACTCGCAAGACATGCATTTATGAAGAAAGGTATCCGAAACAATTTACCAGGGCAGGATCCAGTGGCAGGATGAAGCTTTACCGTCTATGTATAGCGTTAGGACGGGCCAAAGCTTGTGCCTCGTCTGGGTCCTCGTCAACGTCATGAACTCGCCAGTAGCCCTGTGACTTGTGACTTGTGAGTGTGATGATGGCTTGAAACTGTGTTTCCCCGCGCTACTCGTGCATATGCTGGCTTTCCTGTGCCGAAAATAGCCACACTCCAGTAAACGCGAGCCACTGAAACATGTAGATACCTAGGTATGTACATATCAAAAGAAACAAAGCAAAGAATTTGCACCTTGCGTTGGAGCTTGGCAAAAACACATCACGCTGGCTCATGCAACAAGGTTACAATACAAGATCGTTTTTTCTCTGATGGTGTATAGACGAAGCACCAGACTTGATACTATTTTACACATTACTAGCTTCCTAGGGTGTATCTTTTTTTTTCTTTTTGGTATCCCAAAAGTACAAATCTCATCCCTTCGTCATAACAAGAAGAAAAGAGGGCCCTTTAACAAGTCCATTACCACCATTACTGCCCTGCCATGTTTTGTACATTATCCTCCTGTTACTAAATCGGCTGTGTCTAGCCGGCCAAGTGGATTAATACCACGGAGTCGTTAACTTGACCCCATGGAGATCCTGGTGTACCCGTGAGCACTGAGCACTGAGAAGCGGCACATGAGTGCCCCAGTCACAGCGTGGCGTTGATAGCGGACGAAACGCTTCTTACAGGGCGAGCGCACCAGCAATCATGACGGCGAGAACACCCATGGGGGCCAGGCCAGCGGCACCAGCAGTGACGGGAGAGGAAGGCTTGGGGGCCCCGGGGTGTTCACCGGTCCCGTTCTTGGGCATGGGCATGCCCGTCTCGCCAGGCATGTCAACAGCGTCGCCGTGAACATCCTCGCCCTCACACGGGGGCTCGGGGCCGTAACTGATGCCGGTGGGCGTGGCCAAGCTGCCCTCTGCCGAGGAGTAGGAAGGAGGAGCAGAGTAGGCAGGGGGGGGTAAGTGGTGGTGGCCAGAGAGGTCGGGAGTGGCCTCACCGGGAGAAGCCTCATCAGTCACGGCGGGAGCTGCAGCGCCGGAGCCGCTGGGAGAGGAGCCGGGGCCGAAAGGCCTGTTCTCGATGGCGTCGCCAATGGCAGAGCAGAGCTTCTGGACGGCGGGGAGCACCTCGCCTGGGGAGACGGCATTAGCTCATTGCACTCTTCCTTTTTTTTGTACTTTGTATCATGACAGTAGCACTATCTGATATATTGGTTCTAAGATTGCGTTCACTTACCGGCGGCCTTGCTGGGACCGCAATTCTCAATCACGCAAGACGCGGCAGCGGCCTTGATGGCGGCAAAGTTGTCCTTGGAGCACAGGCAGGCAATGTCGGTGAACGAGCACACGGTATTGGAGACAGCTGTTTGCATGCAAGGCATCGCGCAGGCAGGGATGTCGTGGTAGTTCTGGGCAGAGACCAGGCCGGCCATGGCGGCGGTAGCGACAGCAGAGACCCTCATTTTGATGGTAGTGGTAGTGGTAGTTTTGAAAACTTGTTTTGACTGAGGTTGAGGAAGAGAGAAAGCAAAGGACTAAGTTGAGTGAGCGAGTGAAGAAGATGAAGAATAGCGATGCAAGCGAGGTCTGATAGGGAGGGGAAGGCCCTTCTTTAAGTAGATGACCGAGAGCCCAACCCCACGGTAAACACATGCGTCAATAAAACAAACCTCTAGTACAAGAACATTCGCATCGAAGAAGAAAACAATAGCAATATCATCAGTGTAAACAAACATGGCCGAGCCTGAACCTTGCACGCATCATGATCTGGGCCGCTTGACCATGCTGCTCCGCGTGTTCTCCACCTGCGGTCCTGGAGATCAGCACAGCGCTCATCGCAGGAGACATCATGGCCTTTTCCCAACATGGCCGTGAATACCCAGCCTTTCGATTAATTGTTGATCAGCAATCCTACACGTCACGGCGCCATTTCCATGCGCGAGGCGGGGTGACGGGCGAGTTGAGCAGTGGCCCCAGTCTCCAGACAAGCTTGCCAGGGAGTTCTCTGTGCCATGCATTTGATCCCATGACTGGGCTTGAAGGAGAAATTAACAAGATGAACGGGGAAAGGTGCTAGCTCGATAGCGTTTTCGGACGGTAGTTTCATTCTCCTTCATCTGCTTCCCCCGTCATCAATTGTTGTCGATGCGGGCCCTGATGTGTTGTCGACGTGGACAATGACAAGTTAGATCTTGTCCGGCAAGGGCTTGCAGCCTGCAGGACGCCGGTCCGGCCCACTAGCCGACTGCCGCGTCTGAAGTGGGGCGTATCGGACCATCGGACGATTTTAGCTGGAGAAGTTCGGCGGCAGGCTCCCAGCCACCGACCACGAAACAAGGCAAGACCGCTTGTGCAGGCGTCATTCGTCCTCATTATTCCTAGCTCATGGCGGCCGCAGAAGATTCTATGCAGTTCTTTTGGTCCAGCAGATCAGCTGAAACGGCAGACCATCATGGACCGTGGACTCGCGGCAGAGGGCGCATGATGCATCCACTTATTATGTACTCCGTATAGGTAGAAGTTAAGGAGCATGAGTCATGACAGTGTGATGTACATCATATGTATGTACGATACATCATATGTATGTACCTAGTGTAGTGTAGATGGAGGAGGATGCTATGTAGGCTACACTAGGTACATGCGTGAGGCTATGTAGACACCCGCACGTGATACCGAGGTTCAGCCTCAGGTACATACATACCAGGTCCCACCCTGCGGACCAATCTCACCGCGCAACGGTGTTTCCTCCAAAACGGGGTCGCGATTCCACGGCTAGGAATGCCGCTTCATGCTCATGCTGCATCAGTGCATGCATGCACAAACCGATCCAACACTGCATCTGCATCGAAGAAAAGACAAAGTTTACAATGGCCAGCACAGTTTTCAATGTAGGCATCATCGGATATGGGTGAGTAATGGCCCGTCTCGCAAACTTCTCTCTCCTGAGTCCTAGGTATCTAATCTAGCCCTGGTCTATCCATCCCCGTACTCACCTCTCCCAACAGCCTATCAGCCAAAATCTTCCACATCCCCTTTATAGCCACCACGCCCCAGTTCAAGCTTCACAGTATCGTCCAGCGAAGTCCACGGAAGGGCAACTCGGCCCCTAACGACCATCCCGATATCAAGCACCACACCGAGGTTGCCACGCTCCTCGCCGACCCGGACTTGCACGTCGTCGTCATCTCCACCCCGCCCGACACCCATTTCCAGCTCATCAAGGCAGCCCTCGAAGCTGGCAAGCATGTTCTCGCAGAGAAGCCCCTGGTGCCCACCTCTGCTGAGGCAAACACCCTAATGGCACTGGCCCGGGAAAAGAAGCGCCTTCTCTGCGTGTACCAGAACCGACGCTGGGATTCAGATTTCCTCCTCGTGCGACATCTCCTCTCAGAGGGCCAGCTGGGCCGCGTTCTCGAATTCAATACCCATATGGATCGTTATCGCGCCGAGGCTCCTACGAACTGGAAGAGCACGGTGGGTATACCCGATGGGGGAAGCGCACTCTTTGACTTGGGTACGCATCTCATTGACCAGGTCTACCTGCTTTTTGGTATGCCACAAGTCGTTCAGGGTCGTCTTCTTTCCCAGAGGGAGGCCCGGATGGATTTCCATAACCCGGATGCTGTGTTTGCTCAGTTTACGTACCCGGATGGGATGCTCGTTCATGTGCATATTAGCGCCCTCAGCACGGAAACTAACCAGCCGCGGTTCTGGGTTCGTGGCTCCAAGGGCAGTTTTCACAAGTCTGGGCCGGATCCGCAGGAGGACCAGCTCAAGGCCGGTATGGGTCCTCTGGAGGAGGGCTTTGGCCGCGACTCGCCCGATTGTATGCGTCTTGTGCTGGTTGGAAATGCAGAGGCGGCGGGCCAGCAACAGGCCAAGACGCTGATGCGTGAGGTTGCGGTGCCGGACTTGCAGCCGGAGACCTACACGGCTTTTTACGCTGCGTGGGGGAAAGCCGTCGAGAGTGGCAACGAGGAGGATGTTCCTGTTAAGCCTAGCCAGGCGAGGGATGTGCTTCGTTTGATTGAGGCTGTGGTGGAGAGTGCCAAGTCTGGCAAAGATGTTGCGATTGCTTGATGGTGAAGTTTCAACTCTCATGGCGTTGAGGGTTACCCTCGCCTACCGGAGGATTTGGTTCTATTTTTCTAACACCCCTCTCTCTTCCTCTCAAAGACAATGCGGGGAACACTTTTGGAGAAAAGAGGACGAGCTTTGCAAATACTGTTTATATTGAGGAATAAGCCATGCTCGTGCTGGCAGCCGCATCACGTGACGGCCGCACCTGCACCCTGTATACATAATATTCCCACTTTCCCACAACTGAAGAGAAACTTAGCTCTTTAGTCAAATACACATCCACCATTGTGCCCCCAAATTGCTTAACAGTTTATAGAATATATAGAATATATAGAATAGACTAGAAGGGGAAAACATTGGACACAAGGAGTCGAAAATTAAACCCCCTATTTTTTTTTCTTGTACATCAAGACTGCTCTATCATCCGCTCTTCTTTCTACTTGCATCGCATCGCGCCTCTCGCTTTCTATTTCTCATAGACACGCACCCAGCACCGCCAGACCAAGACCAACCACCAGCGTAGACACCCGCAAGCCCGCCGAAACAGCCACAGCCGCAGACTTGCCATCTCCCTTAGCCGCAGCCGAAGTAGTAACCACACGCTCTTCCAGAGCATTCTGCAGCGGAGTATGCTGTTTCACATACCCAACAAGGACCTGGTCCAAAGATTCGAGGGCAGCAAAGCCCTTGACCGGCTTGAGCAGGTTATCTCCCCCTCCGGCAAGGAAGTCCACCGTGACGACATTGTAGTCGGTCTTGTCGTCGAGGGGCCGCCCGCCGATAGTCACATTGACGAGCCGCGAGCCGGGTTCCTTGGCGGGGTTATGATGAATGACAATATTCTGGGAGACTTGTATCCAGGAGGATGTCTTCTTTTGGTTGAACTGATTCATGCGGCTGACGCAGCCCTCCAACATTTTGCGCAGATCGGAACCAGTGTACTTGATCTGGGTGATGGCGTTGCCAAAGGGGAAGGCGGTGATGACTTGGCCGTGCGTGATGTTGCCCTGGTCGATAGTGGCGCGGACGCCTCCGGCATTGATGATTGCAAAGTCGGGCTCGATGTTGTCGGGGCCCTTGGCGCTGAGGGTCTGGTTCTGTCGGTATTCGAGCATGGCGTCGGCGATGACCTGGCCGAGGAGGCAGTCACCTTGCTGGCAGGTGCTTTGATCGAGGACGTTTTTGGTGCTGCCAATGACCTCGCTGGCGTATTTCTCAAAGGGCCCGCGCCAGGCTGTGATGTTCTTCTCGAGGTCCTTGTCTAGGGCGGTCGTGTTGTCCATGTGGATGGGTGCTCCGTGGTAGGATAGCGCTCTGCCGTTTTTGTCAAATGTCAAGTCGATGGATCCAATGTACTCGCCCCAGCGGTACGCTGTCACGACAAAGACTTCCTGACCGCTCTTGTCTTTGATGATGGTGGGGTATTTGCCCTCGGCTTTGTCCATGTTGCCAAGCAGGGTGTGGCTGTGGCCGCCGATGATGAGGGATAGTCCCTCAGTCTGCTCTGCAAGCTTCTTGTCGGCTTCGTAGCCGATATGAGTCAGAGCAACGATGCGCTTGACCTTGGTGGTGTTGCGGATCTCATAGATGGCGCGCTGGATTTCGGGGATGGGATCACTGAACGTGGTCCCGGGACCGACATTGGCAATGTTGGGCGTGGTTTCGGTGGTGGCGCCAATTACGGCGAGGTCGTGCTTCTCAAAGATGTGGTAGTTCTTGATGGTCTCGTTAAGATCCTTGTTCGTGCTCTTGACGTTGCAGGACACGACGGGGAAGGTCAAGTTGCGGAGGAATTGGCCCAGCTTCTCGTCGCCCCCGTCCCATTCATGGTTGCCGAGCGTCATGGCATCAAACTTGAGATGGTTCATTGTTTCCGCTATCTTCTCGCCGCCGTAGAATGTGTAGAAGAGCGTGCCTTGAAACTCGTCACCGGCGTTTAGCCACAGATTGTCCGGTTTCTGAGTACGCAACTCATCGACCTTCGTCTTGATGCGTGCGTACCCTCCTACGCAGCCCTTGCTGGCATCAGTGCAGTCTGTGCCGCCCGGTGCGAATTGGTCCAGATGGGCATGCACATCGTTGACGTGGAAAAAGGCTACAAGCTCAAAGGTCAGTCATACCCGCCCAAAGTCCCTTCGAAACAGAGAATGCATACACAAATTGTAGTTTCCGTTGGGAAGCAAGCCACGCTTGGATACGCGGCTGCTGAATAGATAATCATCTGCGGCGGCCAACGAGCCAAAGGCCAGCGCCGCGACGGTCGCAGTCTTCATGGCAACGGCCCTTAAGAGGTGTTCAATTTGGTGCGTTCTCGATTTCAGGTCCAATATTTTGCCCAGAAACTCTCAATCGGTCTCAGAGCCAAAAATGACAGCAGTGAAGAACCGGAGGTGGGCAACAGCTCTGTTGTGTGCGGTTATGTCCAGCCCGAACCCCATCCACCAAAACGGCCCAACAAGGAGCGCAAAAGACGGTTTCCCGGGTGGCTGGAACTCAAGACCACGAGGCCTCAGGAACTCACGGCATAGGACTTGAGCCAATCCTCCGAAGAAACGGGATCCTGTGTGTCGGACCGGAAATGTGAGACTTCAAGACCGGCGGCCATACGCCCACGGCCCGTCATACGCCCACGGCCCGTTCACAGCCCGTCCACAGCCGTCCACACGTGCATGAAGCTATTGGATTTCGACTGCCTCATTGGCTCGCGCGGTACCACAAGACAAGCTTTTCGTTGCATCAGCTGCTGAGAAGCGTTGACGCAGAAAAAGCACGGGACGGCCGGACTCCGGAGCAAAGCTGTTCCATCCTGCTCCTACGTCGACCGTACGCCGTGAGACTCCGTAAGCACAATCAATATCTTCTTTGGATGCAATCTTTTGCTCCTCGCCATCTGACGGACGCAATGGCCTTCGACGGCAGCGGATTGGCCAAGCCAAAGCCCGAGTCCACCTCCGGCCGACTCTCCAAGCCAACACCGACACCGCCAACACAAATGAACGCAGCGTGCTTGAAACGTGTGCTCTTGCTCAATGAATGACAAGAAGGATGTTCAATGGCGCTTACGTAGGTATGTATGTACTTTGTGTCGAAATCGCTCGGTGTCAGAATAGGTCCAAGGCAGGTACACGTGCTCACACCATGCGGACAAGTGGGGTGCATGCCGCTTACATGCATATGTACATTGGCTGCAGCCAAGTACATATGTACAGAGTAGTACAGAGTAGTACAGAGTAGTACAGAGTAGTACAGAGTAGTACAGAGTAGTACAGAGTAGTACAGAGCACAATTGAAATTTGTGCGATGGCTTTTCGCATCTACCTAGGTACCTTATGGCCATGAGTCATGACGCATACTTTTCCCCTTCTTCGTCTTTCTTCCTTTATCTTGCGTAGGAGTAGGAGATGTAGGTCGACACGAACACCTCATTACAGCACAAACGAAAATGTCGTGAAGAGCATGTAGCTTCATCGGCACCAAATTCTTTGATTCGCTCCTTGTTATTTGTCTCATCTGACGTATCAACAATTGATTTTGCTTCTTTCGTATCACACCTAGCCTCGGATACTCAGCTTGGGTGCATTGTGCGCACTTCGCCGCAGGCTCTGTAACTATATGGCCTTGGGAGATTCTGACAGACAGTGGAACTGTACTTTTTCCACTTATGAAGAATGGTGGCTAACATCCTCGCCACAATTCGAGGACGTTACATCCCGCCTTGCACCATCTCACCGACTCATTAACACTTGGCCCATGAGTATTTCTTGTAAATTGTCCTTCATCTTGTATCAAAAACTACTAGTTCTCGCTTATTTCCGTCTCATTGGCTTCACGCTCGGTGACTGGCTCCCAGTCTAAAGAGTATATCGGAAACCAGTGGCAATGTTATCCTACAATGAGTGGTCAGTCCTGAACGTTGGGCCATTCATGAGGGAAAGCAGGAGGGGTTCGTCGGGATGACTTACATTATCGTCATCCTCCAGAGTTATTTCTCCGCGATCGGCCTTTTTGTTCTTCCTGGCGAATTCCAAGTCACAAACGCCGACCAAAACAACAACGAGCAGAGCGCAGGCAATGCACGCCCACATACCCGGCTTGTATCCCGTGAGCATATCCTGCTCGCGAAACACCAGACTGCCGTAGACGCCACCAATGCCACCGAATCCCACCAGCGTGGCACTACAGAAAGCTCGTTTCCACTGCCCTCGGACATTGTTGGCCTGGAAGGCCATGACGGTGGGAACATTGCTGTTGGCGCCCGCCGTCACCAGAAAGACGCCGAAATATCGAACCCCCGCGCTCGATGCCCAACCCATAATGGGCAGTCCAATGAGACAGAGCAGCATGTTGCCCAAAATGATGGGCCCTCGGACATGATACTTGTCGCCCAGCCAGCCCATGAAAAACATGAAGAGGCCGGCAAATACATACGGAGGAGCCACGAGACACTGCGCTGCCCCCACGGAGAAGCCCATGTTAGCGACGAGGATAAGGGGCAGAGTATACGCCAGCGCATATGTCATGGCGGTTGTGCCGAAGAAGATGAGCGCGTACGCCCAAATCTTCCAGTCCAGACCGCCCCTGAGGAACTTTCTCAGCTGAAAGGCCTCCGTCTTGGCATCGCCGCGGTCTCTCTCCACGCGGTTGACAATCCACTGCAATTCGTTTGCACGTAGAAAATTCCACGTCTTGCGGGTCGAGTCGGGGAAATCGACGAGGAGCCAGTAGCAGACAATAGCAAGACCACAGGTAAGCGAACCTTCAATGATGAAGATCCATCGCCAACCGGTCAGGTTTTCACGGCCATTGAGTTGCATCAGCTACGCAGCACGTCAGCATTGAGAGGGGACTTTGGTAGCAAAGCGCAAGGCGTGACCACATCGCTCGAGTCGTCTTAGTCTTACCCCGTACGCCAGAATACCGGAGCAAGCAGAGGCTACGCATCCAACAATGTAAAAGACTGAATATCGTTTTCCGACTTCGTCTACACGTTGAGTCAGCCCAAGAGCAATGAAAAAAAAAGCAAAAAGAAAAAGCACGAGGACGCACATCGAGTATACCATGTACTGAGCAGATAGACACAACTGGGGAAAAACCCAGCTTCTAAAAGTCCCAGCACGGCACGAAGAGCCGTGATCTGCTGCCAGTTCTTCACGAAACCCATTCCAATCATGACGCCGCCCCAGAGCAAGGTGATCAATGCCAGGTGAACGCGTGGTCCGATGGCTCGAACAAGAACAGTCGACGGCGGCTGAAAGACGACGTAGGTGACGAAGAAGACCAGGTTGGCAACGTTCTAACATACACAATCAAACGTGTCATTTAGAGAAGGGGATTCTGGGTGGCATGGAACCCCGGCTTCTGCTGCCAGGAGAGGAGGATTCGCCATTAGGAGAACTCACGTAGCGGTTATCAATCAACTTGAGTTCTTTGCTCATGCCCGCAATATTGGCTGCACTCATGTTTGTCCGATCCATCAGACTGACGCAGTACATGGCCCCGACAGTGAGCACAAGTCGGCGATCCACCCGCCGAATGATCTTGCGCTGCTGCTCCGGCGAGATACCAAAGTTGCCATCATTGTCGATGCCGTCAACGATGGTGGCTTCGCATTTTTTTTCGTCATGGCCGGGTGTGTGCTGCTTCTCAGTACTGTCGCTGCGATGAGTCATGATTGGAGAAAGAGTCGCTGCTTATTTCAGGACGAGAAACGGGAATGGAAGTGGTGAGAAGGTGCACCTTCAGAGAAAGCGACATGAAATCGGCCCAGGTACTGAGCGGAGAATGGTAGCATCGCGGGGCTCCGCGTGCATTATATTGTGATTTGGATCGTCTAATCCAAGCAGGTTGGATAGACAAGTAGGCACATTTAACCGATGCATGGCAGGCTTCACGGCCTTGGATCTGATCACCTGAAGAAGCCTCTCAAGACTAAGATAGTAAGCAACAAGTACCTATGGCGCCAACAAGGAAGACAAATTGCGATGAAGACAATGAAATTCAACGCCAACTTAAGTTGGCAGCTTGGCCCGGACGTAATAGCTTTATGAATGCAAAATGCCAAGCAACCCTACTCCGTTATGTACTCCGTTATGTACTCCGTTATGTACTCCGTTATGTACTCCGTTATGTACTCCGTATGAAGGAAGAAAGCGATAATATGTGCATCATGAAACCCCAGACGGCACCCCCGGAGCGATAGCGTTAGTTATGAACTTGTGTCACCAAAACGCGGGGTTGGCCCAGCCGCTCTGATTGGTGCATGAGGTTCCGGAAGTAGATAGCGCTGCGCTGCCTTTCGGACATATCATCCTGAACAGGGTCCAATATCCTCGACGGGCTGAAAGCCAATCATGCGGTCTTGGTCTCGTGGCGATATGGCATGTCAAACAAACCCAAATGGACTGGACTAGTTGTATTCCATTCCGTGAGATTGGATGCCGAAGTCGTTGCCAACACGCATGCTTGGCCAGCCCTGCCGTCCGGTTCATATATACATACTAGGTGCATACATAGTGGCTTGGCAGAGTCCGTGCGACCGTTTAAGATTTATGATGGCCATCTCGAACCTTCCTTGGTACATATTCCCGTTTGTTGGAGCCAGCTCAGACGGCATAGATACATATGAAACACCCACAGTACCGACATAAACCGCTAGGTATACCACTTTGGCACCAGTTGCCCTGGCTGCCGTTTCCGTGGATGAGGATGATGAGGCCCGTCCACATCACACCAAATCAGTTGCAGAAGTCGAGCAGGTAATGATGACCGGAATAGCTGCTGAACCAATTGAGACGTACTCGGATCATCCGGCCCGTCCCTTCACTACAACGGACGCCACTGGAGAGGACCGGTCTAGATGATTGAAACTGCGGACTAGCACCATCAAGAGACGTGCTCAAACATTAAAGAGTCGTGGACACGCTGAACAAATATCGTCGCAAGAGGTTCGTAGATAGTAACCAGAAACCTATAATTGCCCACGAAACTGCCGTGAGCATCCAAGGTGGTTTCGAATGTAGCAGGTGCGCAAGCTGACCCGATAGAACAAACAGCCTTTTGCAAAGGAATACTCCGTAATTGAATCCGGAATGCTCTAAGATGGGTACTTGGGCATGTATCATCGGCCACATGAATTCTATCAAAGAGCGATCTGCCTAATGTCAAAAGCCACGTGGCCGCGGCTGGCGTCCGAACCGTCTTCTTGATACCTACCTACCTATGGAAAGCGGCCCGCGGGTATCGATCCTCGAGAATAACTTTATTTGCTTATTATTACGCTAACGGTAGATAAGTTATGTAGGCCTAAGATCTAGTTCTCCTGCCACCTAAGCCATACAAAAGAAACCCTAGCCCAGGGAGGAGGAAATGGGAGTAACCTACACGCTTCCTTTCATTTGTCTCTGCGCCCCTTCGGGGACTAATGGTGGTCCCGATCGCTTGAATCGGGTGCGCTGGTTGCTCGCTTGGAGTCTTCTCTAATGCCTTAACTCACACTCGTACGCTTGTTTCTGACAGGGAGACGAGCGCGCGATGGGCTTCAAGGAGGTTCGTTGCGGAAGACTCCAAGACTCACCTTTGTCACTGGTGCTCTATCTGCTGTCCCTTGCGGAGTTTTTGGCCCTAGTAGACACGCAGCTGAGACTCTGCTATGCTGATGACGTGGCCGTCTGCCGAGTCGACACAGACCTTGAGAAGACCTTGGAGGCCCTTAGAGCCGAAGATGGTTTTGACGCCACAAAGTACGAGCTGATCCACATAACGCCATTGAAGAAGACTGATAACCCATCCATAATCTTGGGCTATAATCTTGGGAACGTGGGCGGCCGCCGTACCAGACCTCCGCCCCATAAAGAGCAATCGGAAAGACGCAGGCAATGACCGCCTTTCTCGTTGCCCGGGGTAAATCCCTTGGACTGTATTGCTAAGCCCGCGCAGGTGTTTAAGGGCTCTCAACGCCGAGGCGCACTTCTCAGCACGTGCCTCTGGAACGTCAACTTCCTGTCGATCGAGACGAGACGCCTAGCCACCGTTATGCGGGGACTCGTCGCCCAGCGTTTTGATTGTGATTGTTCGGGTCCTCTTCATATTGAATCGGCGTAGGTGTCAACCAAAGGCGATGATATGTTGTCAGTCTTCGACGACGATGGGATGTGAATCAGTTCATAAATTCTGGCGCGGACTCCAGCTTTGTTAGCATAGCCGAATCCCAGCGGCGTGTCCACGGCCAAAGGTTTTGCAAAGTAAGATGTAGGCACCGCCGCACAAGGGCAGGACTTCAGAGTGTCCCAGCACTGCTTCATGAGGCTCATCGTCGTAAGACTCATTCCAGGGGCTCTATTCTAGACCCCATGGTGGCTGATTTCAGCTCCTTCATCGTGAGATCCTGAGACCAGGCGAGGCTTTAATTGAGTCGCCGCAGATCCAGTCCTCGAGGAGGTCCTCTGCGAGGCCATCTTCCGCGGTGAATCGCTCACCGATGCCGCCCACAGAGCTTCGACCTTGCCAACGGAGTCTTGAACCAGTGAGCCGTTACACTGAACGGGAGAAGGAGGGTTCAGCTGCTCCTTCGCCTTTTGTCAGGCCACTACCTTCCAAAATTTGTTGACATCCTCGCAGCTGTCTACAATCACCTTCCAGTATCGTCTCGTCGCGTTGAAAACTACGGCTTTGAATCGATACATGTTCTTTGAGGCGCTCGCCAGGCTCGGCGGACGGGTCGTCCAGCCAGCTTCCAATCGACCCAGGCCTCCTATCAGTCTTCCTTCCGTCAAGGCGCACTGTCCTGCATCGGAGGGCGACCTATCGGTCATTTCTATAGTCGTAGCCCAGCCCGCACCAGGTCGCGAGGCGGCCACCTTTCGTCCGTTGATTGCTGCAGAATGGGTCTGAAGGGCCTGGCCTTGGCGTTCAAGACACCCTCAATGAGGCAGCCCGTCGGCGGTTTGAGAGTGGTAATGTAGTCCAGGACCGTGTCCAGTCGGGGTTGTCTGTAGCACTTAAGCATGGCATAGCCGTTTACATCAAGCCACAGGCCGTTGACGCACTGAAAAAAGGTGATACGGATGGCTGGCTTGGTGACGAAGAATCGTCCTCCGGCAATCCACACTACAGGCTGCCAGGGGTATTGCCAGCTCTTCGGGACATCGCCGCAGTGTCCGCTCCAGGGATCCTAGAGCAGTGTTCCGGATAGCGGTACCCTCGACAGTCTGTGGTGTGTGTTGCAGTCGTCGAGTTTCCCCGCTGTTTCCAGCGGAGTGTACGTGTATTCGAAAATCTGCTCGATGGTTCGGCCTGTAATGAATGCCGGGTCGACGTGCCCAAGATACCAGCATTGCCGGATCCATTTGCGACGATGATGAACGTTGAAAGGAAGAGGCGAGCCCAGGTCCCTCCTCTCCCGCCCAGGTGACGGCTTACGCAAGACCAATGTTCCGGGCGGTGTGCCCTGGCAGAAAACCGGCACAAACTTGCGCAAGAGCAGAGCGAGGCAGTGTCTTCGTGATGGGAGCGGAGGTTTCGAGTTCTTCATCGTGTTGGGAGTCTGAGACTTACTCGGCAGATCCAGCTTCTGATACGATGCTGCCTGATTGATTTTCTACCAGCTCGCAAGTTCTGCTTTGCCCGCTCTCTGGCCCAAGATTAAGTCCCAACCCAACGAGGAACTCAATACTCCCTGACCCGTGTTCGCCCGTCTCCTCGCTGCGACGACGCTGTCAGGACTGGCAATGGAGACTTCGCCGAATACCATGAGCGCTTCCATCACGAAGACGCCGCCTTTCTCTCGCTGACAACTCGGTCTCGCAACGTACAGGGCAAAGGGCCATGGAGAGCACAAGGAAAGAGGAATAGCATTATCGGTCAAGCATGGAACCCCAGAGAGGAGTTGATCTCGCAGGATGCGATCACATTCCGCAGGTCTTATGGGTAGGCACAGAGGCGGGCCTTATCACGGACACCGAGACGAGGTATAGCTGTGGCGGATTTGGATATGCCGATGGCACAAGAAGAGACCCAGGCCCGGTTCACTCACGAGGCCAGGTCCCTAACAAATACAGTTGAGAAGGTCGGCAAATGCGTCCTGAATCAACTCTGAATCCAAGGCAATGGCCGTCTAACCTAGCCCGAAACCGCCCCGGACAGGGTTTGAAAGCCACTATGGCGGGCCAGCAGAGTGCGAAAGGCGGCGCAGAAGCCAAAGACGGCGGCTTATAAAGCACCTCGAATAGCATGGGAAGCCGCGACAGCGCGTGATTAAGCAATACAAAATATTCATGAACGCCGCCTTTATGACGGCAACAACGCAATACATTGCTCGATGTCAAAAAGAAAGAAGTGCATCACGGCGTGTGCTCTTCATCATCACTTGTTCATTTTTTCGTAAAGACCAGTAGTCGAGGACGCTGCAAGATATTCGACATGGGCTATTGTACATTGTGCGCGTTACACCCTGGGCTCTGTACATGGCCTTGAGTGTATGCGAGTCTGCGACAATAATGGGCTCTGCTTTCTCATCTGCTTTCCCACCCATCAACGATGGCGGCCATCACTGTGGCCTTCTCGAGCAGTTCAGATTTGAAGCCGTTCATCCCACTTGCACTGTTGCGCTGACTGACTGACTGACGAATTCACTTGATGCACACCAGTACGGCAAGACTCATTCGTAGTTGTAATAGAGCTTCATCCATTGTCTAAGACTACTCTTGCTTCCCCAGCCTTATCTGTCTTATGCTTTCTCAGTTCAGTGAATGGCTCACCCCCTTACAAGGTATATCGGAAATCCGCAGCAGAATGTTCCTATGGTGGGTGGTTAGTTCTGAACGCTCGACATCTATAGAGGAAAGCATGGGGGGGGCGCATAAAGAGCAAGATGAAGGGACGTGTAGAATAGGTACTAACAGCATCACCATCCTCCAGGATTATCTCTCCACGGTCGGCTTTCTTGTTTTTCCACATAAACATGACGGTGCACGTGCATGCCAGAATAATATTGAGCAGAGCGCAGGCGATGCACGCATAGAAGCCCGGCTTATAGCCCGTCAGCTTGTCCTGCTCCCGAAAGATGAGACTGCCAACGATGCCGCCAATGCCACCAAATCCCACCAGCGTAGCGCTGCAGAAAGCCCGCTTCCACTGCCCTCGGATATTGTTGGCCTGGAAGGCCATGATAGTGGGAACATTGGCGTTGGCGCCAGCCGCCACCAGGAAAACGCCGCAATACTTAGCTCCTGCGCTCGACGCCCAACCCATGATGGGCAATCCGATGAGACAGAGAATCATGTTGGCCACAATGAGGGGCCCTCGAATATGAAACTTGTCGCCCAGCCAGCCCATGAGAAACATGACAAGACCGGCAAAGGCATACGGAGGGGCCGCCAGGCACTGCGCCGCCCCCACAGAGAAGTGCAAGCTGGAGACGAGAATAATGGGCAGAGTATAAGCCAGCGAGTAGGTCATGCAGGTGGAGAAGAAGAAGATGAGTGCAAACACCCAGATCTTCCAGTCCTTGCCGCCCCTGAAGAACTTGCTCCACTTGAAGGCCTCCAGCTGAGCATCACCACGGTCCTTTTCCACACGGTTGACAATCCACCGCAACTCATCCGGACGTAAAAAGCTCCACGACTTGCGGGCTGAGTCTGGGAAGTCAACGAGGAGCCAGTACCCGAGAAGGGCACAGACGCAGGTGATGGCGCCTTCGATGATGAAGATCCATCGCCAACCGGACAAGCCTGCTTTGCCGTTGAGTTGAATCACCTGATATTTACACAACGCGTCAGAAAATCGATAGAAAGCCATCAGAGGGTAGAAGAGCGGCAAAGGCAACGTGGGATGGTATTTTCTCTCTTATTCGTCTTACCCCGTAGGCCAGAACACCTGCAAAACCCGCTGCTACGCATCCAACCACGCCAAAGATAGCATATCGCTTTCCGACCTCATCTACACGTCCGAGTCAGTCAATGAAAGTGCACGGCCACAACAAAAGAAGGCATAAGTTTGCGTATTTGCGTAGGCGGCAGGTCAAGGAGCCCGTGTTACGCACACCGAGTGTACCATGTACTGAGCAGGTAAACACAGCTAGGGAAAAACCCAGCTTCTAAGACCCCCAGCAAGGCACGAAGCGCAGTAAGCTGCTCCCACTTTTTCACGAAACCAAATCCGATCATGAGACCTCCCCAGAGGAGGGTGATTCCTGCGAGGTGAGCTCGCGGTCCGAGGGCTCGGATGACGATGGTCGAGGGAGGTTGGAAAATAATGTAGGTGACGAAGAAGACCAGATTGGCAATATTCTAAATGAGGAACAAAGAAGACACAACGGTTTAGAAAATTATTGGTTCTTGTTTGTCCAAGCATGCTATGCTTCAGACTTCCTCGTTTCCGACTGCCAAGGGGAGAGGGGGGGGGGGGGGGGGGGATCGATTGGATATGTGACTTGGGAGAACTCACGTAGCGATTGTCAATCAGCTTGAGCTCTACGTTCATGCCCGCAATACTCGCTGCACTCATGTTCGTCCGGTCCATCAAACTGATACAGTACAAGGCCCCGCAAGTGAGCACCAGACGGCGATCCACATGACGGATAATCTTGCGCTGGTGGTTCGGCGAAAAGCCAAAATCATCATCATTTTCGGTCCTGTCGCCGCTTTTACCGAAGGGAGGGGACCCGGACTGTTCGCGATGCGCAGCGGAAAGATCTTCGTTGACGACAGGGTGGTGCTGCTTGTCAGTGCTATTGCTGCGAAGCGCCATGATTGGAATTTAAGAGTGAAATAAAGAGTCACAGCTTATGGCTGGACAAGACACGGGGAAGATGAAAAGTGATGAGAAGATGCACCTGCAGAGATTCGAGAAAGGCAACATGGGTTTATCGAGGAGAGCGGGATATCGGGGATTTATGCAAGTTTGCCATATACCAACAAGTGTCAAGTACATAACGTTATTGGCCTGCGATTCTGGTTACTTTGAAATATGGCACTTTTGCGCAATTGGAACTCGGAACTGCAGTCTGCATTCACTCAAGGTCAGATGAGTAGCATTCGGCAAGGGAGAAGATGCGCGGTCTAATCCTTACCGCCTCAATTCAGATTGTAGTTCGAATCCGACAAGCCCAAATTTGGGTGCTCTCGGTCCGAATCGGGAGAAGCGTCCCAGTAAACACATCACACACACGCACTGTTTGTACGCATATGACGCCAGACAGGCAAATAAGACGATGAAAACTGACGCCAAATGGATTGGCGGTTTGCGGGGGACCCGGAGCCTCGAACCGCCACAGAACAAAACGACAGGCCCTCTCATGCGATGGCTTTTGAGATGGCAAAGGCAGACCATACCAGATCCACGACCCTGGAGCCGGCTAGCGTTGCCGCCCCGCACAATCCCAACCCCGCGTTCGTGTTACCAAGACGCGGGGTTGGTCCTGCGGCTCTGATTGGTGGTGCATTCTAAGTGCATGTACCTATGTACATACATACCTACATCCATATAGTCGCGGGGTTCCAACATCGTCGACAGGGCTGAAAGCCATAGAGATCTGGGTCCCGAGAAGCCCCGAGGGGCTGGGTCAGTGGTATGAGTATTATTCTGCAGGGCTTGGTGCGGCTTGGTGCGGCTTGGTGCGGCTTGGTGCAGGGGCCCCAACACGCGTGTTTGGGTGGCGAGCCTTGCCTGGTGATTCGACGAGACTAAGCCTCTCGTCCAGATGCAGATACATACTACTACTACTGTCTTGGCAGATTCCAAGCGAGCCTGTACAAGTTTAATGGCCCAGCCGACCCGTCACGTTCATTGCAGCCAGCTCAAAAGCCATAAATCTAAGGGATCTAATATGAGGAAGTCAATGCAAATGCAAATGCAACTTGCCACGCTGCCGCTGTCGCTTATGAGATCCCCATCCACACCGCATTAAAGTCTTCCTAGAGTTGGGATCTTGAGCGCAGGTGGTCGAGCTAATAAGGAAACATCCGAACATGCCATGCGACCTCAATAAGCCCCAAGACGTTCCTCGCACCTTCAATCCATCCGTCCATTTGGTACAAAAAGACGCCACTCGCTTCATCAAAACTAGGCTCGAACTACCGGCAAGCCCTCGCAGTTAATCTGCAGACATGTCGTCGTATTGCCTTGCGGCTTTGCCCCCGACCAGGGACTCGGATATATATCATCACCGCCAGACATCCAGTGACGGAAATGTGGGCAGAAAGAAAAGCAGTAGGTACTATGAGTAGTCCCCCGGTTCCCGGTTCGGGCCACTGAGCTGCAGGCGCTCATGCCATCTCATCCCGCTCAACCCCAAATTCCGACGCTTAGACCTGGGCCAACTTGCCCGACAGGGTCTGCAAGAGCCTTCGCGCATTGTGGCACAACAATCCACAGATGCCCACAACGCTGAAAATTTGCAGAATCTCCCATGGATATCTGGTGCGGACCTCAGTTTCAACATAGTCAACCTTGGCTCCAGACAAAGGTGGGAAGCGGCCTTTGTTGAGATACTGTTCCATCAATGCGTCCTTCTTGTACCATTGGTCTCGAAGCCAGAGTTCGAATTCCTTGGGATCATCGAGGGGGATATCGGCCAACTTGAATCGCCGCCAGTAGAGGTTAACTGATTTGGGAGGACGGCCTTCGAAATAGGTGCTACACAATCCGAAGATTTCTTCGCCATATTTCCCCCGGCTGAGGTTGCGGTAGGACAAATCAGGTTAGTACTAATGTACTTGGCATTCTCACGCCACAGCATCGCCACGGGTCGGGCAGAGACTTACGGGACACCCTCATATGCCACAGTGCAGTCGTAGACATATTCGACGCTATCCTTGAGCTCGTTGAGACAGAAATATGTGCCCGTACTCCGCGGCAGCATGACATGTTCTGGATCCTGGAGGGAGTTCTTGGCCGCCCAGTCTGCAGATTTCCTCCGACCGTTATTGGACAGATTTGTGCCTTCTGGAAATAGGAGTAGCCACATTGGATCGAGGTACGTGTTCCCTCGAGGATCGACTTTCTTTTGCTTCAGCTTGTTCAGTCGATGCGCGAGCCGCGGCTGGTCCGTCGCCATCTTCCTTGACAGAAATATGAAGCCGTAGAACATCATGCCCGTTCCTATGAAGGGAATGTACTTGAGAGACTCCTTGAGGATGATGTAGATGTGGCCATGCATTCCTGGATTGTTTGCGTAGCCGACCCACCACAAGTATATCCAGTCTGTATAAATCTGCGCCATGTTGATTAGTCCTGTCTTTTTCCACACACACACAAATCGACGCCACACAGCAGTCTCCGACTTCTCTCTCTTTCACGAGGTTCTTGAAGTACTCACCTGATGATTCGCAATCATAACCATGCGCTCAGGGAATTTGAACTCAACACCTCCACCCGTGGCGGGCAATATTTGGCCCTTGACCGACTCGTCACCGCTAATGCGAATGGTCGTCGGGCCAAAAATATGCGTCATCGACGTAATGGTGAGAGAAAAAGATCGCTTCGTCATGGCCATGTACGCATAGAACCAATCGCGGTGAATGAAATACAACGGCGCGCCGATCAACTGGGTTATACATATTCTATCAAGAAGTGATATTGTGAGCGCGCCGGAGTCCAAAGCACAGTCTCAGATGTGTAAAGTGAGACGCAACGAGAGGCCCAATGGCAGAGCTTCGATACATACACGAAGCAACAGCTATTAATATAGATAGACAGTGCCACTATCCTCAGTATCTGCACAGCACGGCCATGGCCCGTTCGTCCAGAAGGGTGCAAAACACCCGACGGGGGAAACTGCCCCTGTGCTGTCTTCTGCACATCGGCAGCAAGGCCCGGGGCGGGAACGCCGTTTTCGGAGGGACTTGTCTCCGCTGACTTAGCCATGATCTATATTGCTACTCAGTCGCGCGCGCAACTTGAGAGCGATGTCGTCAATGCTGTATTCGAGGTGGACCGGGGTCGTGGTCGCTATTCAGTGTTGGCGGGCGGATGCGTCGGGCGGAATATGCAACCACGAAGTCGAAGACGGGTGGAGTAGAAGTCGCAAAAAAAAAAAAAAAAAAAACCCTCTATCGCGTCGGACAAGGGTCGCGAAAATCGCGTCTACAGCGATCAGGCGTCTGCGCGGTATATCCGACCATTGAACTGCAACGAGCCCAGAAGCAGCAACAGAGCGGAAAACAGAGTCCAATGAAGCGGACGTGGATGAATGTCACAGAAGGCGCCGAAGACGGGCAAAAGCATAAAATACTGTGGGGTCGAGGGATCGAGCCATGTGACCTCAGAATCAGATGGTGATGCAGATGCGATGCAGATGCGATGCAGGGTGTGCATGCGTTCATCTCAAGCCAGCGCCACAATCCACCCCGCACTCCTGTGGCTGAAGCAATCTCATTGGCCATTGGCTTTTTTCTTGTCGCGTGCCCTTCGACTTGTTCCAACCTCCGCCTTCGGGATGGCGTCACGACCAGCAGCAAAGCAACATGGTCTTCATTTTTCTGCTTCGCTAGCATGTCCCGGCGCAGTGTGCTGTTGCAGCATCTTATTACCTCTACTCGCCTGCTCAGACTCGGTGTAGGAGCGCCTTGCAGAGCGGCACCACCATTACCATTACCATTACCATTCATACCAGTCACACGCTGCTGTCGACGACGCTGCATCTCGACAACTCCTCCACGCATCGCAGACGTCCACAGCGCGAGCCATCTCCCCGAGCGCATCATCCCGCGATACGTCCAGAGCATCAAGCCCAGATCGTCGCTCTTGTCGCTGCACTGGCCACGACCGCCGCGAAACCTGCTCATTGTGCAGAAGCTCTATGCTCCCGACGTGCCCGAGTCGGTGCTCACATTCGCGAAATATATCCGCAATGAGTACCCGGACGTGAATCTCGTGGTGGAGCCGCGCATCGCGGCCGCCCTTTGCCAACACCTCTCGTTCCCGATTTACGTCGCCGACGGCCGATGCAGCTTGGCAGACAAGATTGACGTGATTGCCACGTTTGGTGGAGACGGAACCGTCCTCCGCGCCGCGAGTCTATTCAAGCTCCACGGATCCGTGCCGCCGATTTTATCGTTTAGTATGGGAACGCTCGGGTTTTTGGGGGAGTGGAACTTTGGAGAACACAAGAAGGCGTGGCGGGAAATGTACATGAGTGGAAGCGACGTGGCTGTTGCGCACACGGCCGCCGTGCCGCGGAACTACGGTCGCGATAAGCGGCGCCTCATGGACGGGGCTGGCAGTCATGATGGTGGTGGTGGTGGTGGTGCTGATGGTGCTGATGCCGATGCCAATGTGTCCTCCTGGAAGGGCTGGGAGAGACATCGCGGGAAAAGTCTTGGTATTCACAGAGCGGCCAAGATTTTGCTCCGGCATCGCCTCAAGGCGGACATTGTTGATGCCCAGGGGAGGAGCATTCGCCATGAGGTGACGGATACATTGGCGAGCCAACACAGTACCAGCATAGCGGCCACGAAAGACGCGCCGCTGCCGGCGTTGCGGGCTATTAATGAGATTTCGGTTCATCGAGGATCACATCCCCATTTGGCCGTTATAGATATCTACCAGAACGGGCATTTTCTTACGGAGACGACGGCGGATGGTATTCTTATTAGTACGCCCACGGGCTCCACGGCATATAGCCTCAGCGCAGGAGGCCCGATTATTCACCCACTCGTCAAGTCGCTCCTTATCACGCCCATTTCTCCCTGCAGCCTGAGCTTTCGGTCATTGGTGCTTCCGCTGGACACAAAAGTCACGCTGCGGATGAGCTACAAGAATAGGGGCCGGGATCTCGATGTCAATATTGACGGAAAGCGGTGTGCCGGTGTGTCGCCGGGGATGGAGATTCGCGTCGAGGGCGAGTTTGTTGGCCGGGCTGGGCCGGGAGAGGAATGGCACGGCGGGGTGCCATGTGTGATACGGACAGAAGATGACGATTCTTGGGTGGGAGGGTTGAATGGGTTGTTGAAGTTCAACCACCCATTTGGAAGGGAGCCGCAAAATGAGTAGGGGGCTAAACTCAGGCAGGGGTGGTTGGATACGTTTTGCCCATCCACGCACTGTCGCAAGCGGAACGTAGTTTTTCAACGATGAGCAAGAAGATATCCTCGGAAACCAAGCGCACGACGGAGTATGGAGGCCTGTATTCTCCATCGGTCTCGGAAAGGCGCTTTCCGCATAGAGATCCGATGCCCCGGCTTATTCATGGGGCCTTCCTTGTATGTGCATCATGTAGTCAAATTGCCAGGTACCATGCCCGTCAATTGTCTGCATATACACATGGATGACTAGATATGGATACAAATGGCCTAGGCCGAGTGGCGATTTCGAATGTATTATGTAGTCACACACAGGAAACGTGTTGTCTCCAAAATGGGGGAGGGGGTTGAGAAGAAAAGCCGGCACAATAACCCCGTGATAGCAACGATATGAATGACATAGATCAAGCAACTCACTCACCAGATATATTAGTGTTCTACGGAAATACCAATAATGCAAACCCCATTTCCGTCACTCAAAGAACGCCATATTCGTTTTTAGCCGAGTTGCATGATGCATCGCATCCACATTCCAAACTGCATTAACCAACTCTGTGTGCAACGTACACGATACTCTCCCACAAAAGAGAAAGAACGAAAAAAAAAAAAAGGAGTACATGACACAAAGCCAGGCCCATGAGAGGATAAGAAAAAACGCAACACAAGAAGTATACAAAGTGAGCATAAGATGAGCAATGATGAAGCATATACATAACTGGGCAAACAAAGAAAGAAAAAAAGAAATAAGAAAGAACAGAAATACATCTCAACTGCATCCTCATAACAAAGAAGTCATCAACATGGAAAAGTACGAAATAGTCGCCACACTCGGTATCCCCACCCCCCTATGCTTCCCTCTCCCGCCCGTAGTACTCCCCCGACTAGCCGTCTGCAAATTAATCGGCTTACTGTAATACTCGGGCGAATACGCTGCCGGCTTCGTCTCATTCAGGGTTCCATTCCAGCAATAATTCGCAAAGCACTCCTTGCACTTATCCGGCACAGCCGTCTTGGTCCTATCAAAACTCCGGGACAGCATTGCGCAGCCTACGCAGACGGACCAGGAGGAATCTCGGGTACTGTTGAGTTGGGTGGCGACAGCCCAGCCGTTTTGGATAATGGCGTCGCGCGCGGGTGTCTTGATGGCCATTTGGAAGGTGGAGATGTTGGAGAGGTAGATGTAGGGATAGTTGGGGATGTAGACAATGAGGGGTGCCGGGGAGGACAGATTGCGGGAGTCGCAGCCGAGGAAGACGGGGCGGGAGTTGAAGCCTAGGTTTTGAAAGGTATCTTTGCCGGGGACGGAGGGGAAGCCGGTCCCGTTAGAGACGGAGGCTTGGAGAGACCGCTCGTAGGTGGCTATGGCGGAGGCGCCGTCTGGCCAGCCGGTTTCGGTGTCGGCAGAGGAGTCGATGGAGAAGACGACGTCGACGTGGCGAGCGGGCTGGAGATGAGGGTGGTAGGGGACGTTTTGGAGATCTTCGCCGCCGTCGACGAGGGTGAGGCGGGTGTCGTTGGCGGCCGGGTTGCGCTGCGGGTTCCAGCCGCGGAAGGGATTGGGTGTCCAGTCGGCAATGTCGTTGCTTGTCTGGCCCAGAGTGTTGAGCAGGCCGGTGATGGCCTCGATGATGAACTTGGGCACGTCATCGGGGACGGCGTGGGAGTTGCCATCTTTGAGGTACAGCACGATCTGGTTGAAGAGACTGCTCGAGGTGCCGAGGACGAAGCCGGCATTGTCGAAGCCGATGATGCACTTGGAGTCCGGATCGGCAATGACACCCGCGGAGAAGTTGGAGCCAACGTACTGCAGAGGCGCGAAGCCCTGCAGGGAGGGGTCGAAGGAGCCCATCTCCCAGGGGTTGAACTCGAAGACGGTGGAGTTGGACGAGATGATCTTGGCGTTCGGAGCCCGCCCGTCGGCGACGACCAGAGGCAGCGGAGTCTTACCGGCGGCGAAGTCGGCATCGTGGGCGATGGAAGAAAAGGTGAAGCCCGGTCCGCCGTGGGTGGCGTTGATGAGCTGATACGAGAGCATGCGGCCCCAGTAGTCAGTGATGGAGGCATCGAAGCCGGCCTTGTCCTTGTCGACGACCTGGTCGAGGATGGAGCGGTAGTACTGGATCAGGCTGTACTGGGCCGGACCCTTGAGAATCGAATCGCTGAAGCGCCAGATCGTGGGCGAGTGCACCGCATCCTGGACCGAGGTGAAGTTATTGGCGAACAGACTGCCGACAAGCCAGCTACCGCCCGAGAGTCCCGAAATATATGTCGCGCTCTGCAAGAGTCCGCCGAGGTTGCCGGCCGCATCGCTGCCCGTGGAGCGACTATCCCACGCGGCGACGGCGCCGGCGCCATTGAGCATCGCACGATAGCCGCCGCCCGACACGGCGAGGCCAATGTTGGGCAGCGCCGTCGGGTCCTTCTCGACGCCCGCAAAGTGTTTGTCGACGTCGAAGCCCGGGATAGCCAGCCGCTTCAGCAGCGCGCGCATCGGCGCAATCGTCTCGTTACGCCGCCGCGGCAGCCACTCCATCTCCTGAGGCGAGAGCGACGAGCCGTCGCGGATCCGGGGCTTCGTCGTGGGACAGTCGACATGTGATGGCGCGTAGCCGCTCGGCGATTGATCGGTGGCACGCTGGACGACCATGACGTCGCCAGGATCACGGACAGCCAGAGCTGCGAGCGAGATTAGCACATCATTCTCTTCATTATTCGCACGTTGTGTCCAAACACGTACCAGCTGCATTTTGTCCAGACCCCGCGACAACCGCAGCCGCAGCACCCGGCGTGGACGAAAGCACCGCAGAGAGCACTGCCAGCAGCATCACCGACAACCCACCAACAGCCATGGGTACGGAGAATGGGCGAAGACCGCCTCACCTCGAAGACAGTAGGCAGACGAGATACAAAGACCTGGGAAGCAGAGCGAGCAAGCAACAGCAAAAGCAAAAACGTTGCTTTGCGATTGACGTTGAACGGGCGGGAACAGGAAGCAAAATCTCGCTAGTCTGCACGAAGATGAAGAAGAAGAAGAAGAACAAACGAATGAAAGAATAAAAAGAACGAATGCTCTGCGTCGTAAAAAGGGGCACGAGCAACGCCAAGAGAAGGTAGAGCAGATCAATATGATACAGTGTAGGTTGTAGTTGTATGTACAGACGTGATCTCAGAAGTTAGAAACTACCAGGTAATAACAGGTACATATGTTAGGTATGTACATACATAGATATAGACATCAGCCCGCAGCCCCACGCTTTTGATAAGCCCGTGGGCCGTTTGACTTGGCGCGCTATTTGCGACGACCAAAAACGTGCGTCGGCTGCACCAACGAGCAGCGCCCTCGGGCGATTTGGCGTCGGGGAACGCCCCAATTGCTGTCATTGGTCCGCTGTCTCTTCATAGCGGGGCGCAGTCCCATCACTGCGGGAGACGCTAAAGAACCCCCTTGCACAGTGCGAAAGCAATTCGATGTGGATGCGATAAACTTCCAAATCCCATCTTAATTAACGGCTGGCCATTCCTTGACCGAGAAATCCTTGTGCTTTTTCCGTTGAAACAGAGTTCAAAGATTAGGGTTGCCCAGGTTTGTTAGCGAATTCCCCAGCTGCCATTGCTACTTTGCTTGTCTCGCATGCGTTCGTCGGGACTCAGTGCAGGCGATCTCACTCCACAGCTGTGTAAAGCATGTGCGGCTTTGGTGTTGGTGGCAGGTGTGGCAGGTGTGGCAGGTGTGGCAGGTGTGGCAGGTGTGGCAGGTGGCCGTCACCCCTGGTCACCGGCATGACTGAAGTAAGACGATCAACAACGGTCATTTGACCATCATTTTTTCCATTCTTGTCTCGAGCGTGCCCCTAAGGAACAAGAATAGTGAACCAGGTACGAGTGCTTCTCGTGGCCGCCCAGAAATTAAAAGAAAAAAAAAAGTCGAGGAAACATAGGACAAACGAAGACCAGGGAAATAAATACATAAATGAGGTCGCATAGGGCAAACAACTACCGCGCAGGATGCGAGTGAGATACTCCATCGTTCCGATGTATGTATCCCTCCCCGGCCCGCATGAGGGTGGCTTGCCGCTGTCCAAGGGCATGGGTTGCACGAGGCAGACGCTGCATCATGCATGGACCGGGGTGCGAAATTGGAGTCAATTCAGACTTCAAACCTTACGGAGATGCAGAAGCTAAACACCCCCGTTATTTCTATGCTTCTACGGAGTACAGATACTCATTTTTCTTTGAATACTTTGAGTGGTGGTCTCTGGCCTCTTTGGCCTCTTTGGCCTCTTTGGCCTCTTTGGCCTCTTTGGCCTCTTTGGCCTCTTTGGCCTCTTTGGCCTCTTTGGCCTCTTTGGCCTCTCTGCTTTACATTCTGAGTGACAGTCCTGGCAAAGACGACGTCGTCTTTTCACGTGTCATCCCCTACGACCAGATGACGTGAGCACTACATTATCGTGGGCAATATAGGTACGCCACGATGACCTAAGAAAGAACTTGGTGATCCCGGGTCTATTCCAAGGAGAATGACGCGGGTGTGCGTTTGAAGTAAACTGTCCGGGAGAAAAAGACGGAAACACCTCGCAAGCCCGTCTATTCCTGTTCCTCTTTGACGGCCGCTTCCCTTTTCACTACCTTCTGCTTGACGGCATTCCCCTTGACACCCTCCCCTTCCACAACCTCTGCAATCTCTGCAATCTCTGCCCACGCGCCAGCATCAAACCGTCCCCCCTTAAACACCTTCCTCAACTCACACTTCCCACCACTCTTCCCCCCGGCCTTACACTCCTCACATCGCCTCCCATGCGTCACCAACAGCAAATGCAACGGATACTTCTCCTCATCCGGTATCACCGCATCCAAATGCGCCTGCGCCTCCTCCCGCGTCGTCGCGCTCCCCGGCCGCCAGCCCAACAGCCCCGTAATCCGATACACATGCGTGTCCACCGCAAAACTCGGCCTCTGCAAACAAAACAACAACACACAACTCGCCGTCTTGGGTCCCACGCCCGGAAACGACATCATCTCCTGTAGAGCCTCCTGATCAGACGCCCCGAATAAATGATCCAGCGAATACACCCCGTACTTGTCCTTGATCTGGTCCAGAATCCCCATGATGACCTTGCTCTTCACCGCGGCGAGACCACCAGACTGGATCGCCTTTTGTAGACGGGCTTGTCCGCCGTGCGCAATTTCCGCCCACTTGTCACAGCCGCCATATTCCTTATCCATGCTTAATTTGGCGCGTGTGCTGTTCGCGTTGCTCGTGTTTTGGGAGAGGATCGTGCGGATGAGTGCGTCTAGGACCGAGGGGCTGTTGCCGCAGCCGGCGGAGGTGGTCGGTGCGATGATGGTTGCTGGTCGATGTCGCTCGCCGTGGATGTGGGCGAGGATGCGGTGCGCAATGGTGCATTCGTGGGGTGTTGGGCGTGGGAAGTCCGGAAAGGGGGATGTTCGGGAAGTGGCCGAGAAGAGTTTGAATTTCCGATTCTTGAGAGCTTCTGCCTTGGCGAGTTCGTCCTTGATCTTGACGGGTTTGTGAGCGTCTGGGGAAGATGATGGCTCCCGCTTGGCCTTTTTGGGGGAGGGGCTCGCGGCTGTTCTTGAGCGGGCGGCGCGCTTCACCGGCATGGCTTCCACGCGGTCTTGTTCATGGTCTTTTTCATGGTCGGCCGTCTCGATCTTGATTTCTTGATTGGCCGTGGTGTTTCGGGTGCTGCGCCGAAGAGGTTGCAGGAGCGGCGACTTCACTCGCGGGGTCGGCATCGGCTGACGTGGGAGGCTCGTCGCATGGCACCGACAGAGATTTCGAGGCGCTGGCCTGCGCAGGTGCGGCCAGGGGCCGGCGAGGAAACGTTTGCTCAAACTGCGTTCAATCGTGGCTGATGCGGCTGATCAATCACCAAAGGCGCGCGTGTGATGCTGTCAAACTGGCAATGCTGATATGGTGATGCAGGTCGCAAATGCACGTCGACTCGAGATTGGAACTGCTAGGTATGTACCTACATTGGGTACATTGGGTACATACTTGCATACTTACATATCTTGCCTCTGTAGCTTATGGATCAGGTCCCTGCATCGGCGCATCCCAGTGCGCGTCATTGAATCCATTTTTACCTTTGCCATCGGCCTTCTTCGTCATTAGCCGCAACCGCCGGGGTTAAGGCGCGGGGCCGAGCGAAGCACCCGGGGTTCCGTTTTTGTACGGAGTTGCACGGAGTATGTATGTATGTATGTATGTATGTACTGGGTATGTACCTACATACTCCGTGTACTCGTGCCATGCCTTTGGTACAACTATGTATCAAAATGTATCAATCGAAGTTGGCTACCTACGAAACAGTACGAAGTAAGCGCCTACTCTTTGAGCGCTTAATGATCCCCCTGGAGTGACGATTCGAAACAATTTAACTATAGATCTGGGTGTATGTGAATGAGTATACATATTTATATCCAATGACAAAGCCGTCAACACCACCACCACCACCACCACCACCACCACCACCACCACCACCACATCATCACCATCCCTCCAAATCACCATCCACCATCCGGCTCCCAGTCCATCATCTCCACCATCCACTCCCACCCATCTTCCTCCCCCCCCTCACTCCTCTCCTCCCGTCCTAATCCCAAATCCGATCCCTGCACCACCTTCCTCCCCGCCAACCCATACGCCTCCTCCAACCCCCCCAAAATCGACGCCACGATCCACCGCAAATCATACAACTTGAGCGGTGGCGTCTCCTTCCCCTCCGCCGCATCCTTCCACCGATTCCGCAGCTCCTTTGCCTTCCACAGCGCCTCCATCACCGTTCCCCGCCCCAGCGTCCCATGCAACGGATTCCGCGTATCCTCAAGCGCCTTGAGCACATTGTGATGATATGCATGCGACGACGACGACGACGAGAAACCAATCCCCCGTCTTGCTCCTCTAGCACCGCCTCCCCAGCCGGCCCTCTCAACAGTGACCCCAAAAATGAGCAGCAGAAACACAAGCGCCTGCTCAATCCACGCGTAAAACTCGTGGAAATCAACCTTGAAGTTCCTCTCCGCGTCCTGGGCTGTGAATTTCCATTCGAGAGGGCGTAGAGCCCGGTCATATGAGCTTTGGAGGTCGATGAATTTCCAGCGCAGTCGGTGGCAGGTTTGCTCGAAGCGGCGGAAGGACTGGATGCGGAGCTCTGATGAGGATCTCGTAGCGGGTGTAGTAGTGGCTGTGCTGCTGGTCTTTTTTTTTGGTGATGGCGGTGCAAGTGATGGTGGTGTTTTTGATGGCGATGATGATGATGCTGCTGCTGCGCCTTCAAGCCGTGATGGCGGGAGCGACTTACTCCGCGTTTCGGGTTGGCGTTCATCGCTGCTATAATAATTGTGTGAGCCTGAGCCTGAGCCTAAGCCTGAGCCACCACTGCGGCGGGTCGTCGTCCCGGGCGCCCATATGCTTTTTCCTAGGCCGCTTGCTGGTTTCATTGGATTGTGGATTTCTGGGCAAGCCTTGAACCTTGCTCTCGGGTCAGAAAGAGATTGTAGATGCGGTGGTACTATTGTCGTCGTGTGTGTTTTGTGTTTGTCACTAAACAGGAGACATATCAAACGCTTGACTGTGGGGAATGTCTGTAAATCATAAATGTTGCTTGTTTTGTTGGTGTCTGTTGTTGGGTAAGGGACCCCCAGTTTTTTTTTCCTTTCCCTTTCATGTCTCCGTGCTTTTTTTTTTCGGCTGGCCAATCCACCCCCTGTCGTGATGCTTCGCTCACTGCTCATTGTGTAACAACGTGGGGAAAGCGAGCGGGGTGCCTCGTGCTCTTCACTCTTCACCCATTCAACTTCTTTGCGGTATAGACCGAAGCTTGTGACTTGTCGCACAACAATGGCATGGGGAGGATGGCGCTCTTTGGGTTCTTCTTACGGTCTGTCAAGGACAACATGTTTCGCGTTTGTAAAGAACTATGTATGCAGTCTTATTACAGTTCGAGCGTCCAGCTTCATTCACGTCATCACCAGTCGTGTACATATCCTGCAAAAGTACGCAAAGCCAAGTGGCCTGCAACCCCCCAATTTCCCATCTCTTCATGACCCGTGACGGCATTCACATCATACCCAGGTAGAAACCCCAACGCCAGCAAATAAGACGCCAAGACTGCTTGATGAGCACCACCTACTTCCTCTTTCCAGTTGGCCGCGTCATGCCCAACAAGTCCTCGGCATGCGCACTCCAAGCACCCCCCTTGGCTGTACTGAACCCCGGCAAAGCACCGTTCGGCTCCGGCAGTTTGGGTTTTGGAGCAGGCCGCACGGGTTGTGGTGGTTCAAACGGTACGACATACTGCGGTGCCTGTCCAGCTGCATCTGTCTTTCGGGCTGCCTTTTTCCCACGTGTTGCCGGGTTAGCCATCTTAGCTCGCGCCGAAAGCCCATCGTTCTGCGCAGTATCCCTCTCAGAGGACGGTATGCAAGGGGCGGGTTGATCCGGCACAGGTCGCGCTGCCATCGCGGTATCATGCCCTCCGTCAGGTATTCGTTCGGTGGCTATATCGTCGCCGGGTTGCCCTTCCGAGGGCTGATCTATCTGGTCTGCACTCTGTTTGTCACAACCCGGTGCACTGCCATTTTGACTCCGAAGGCCAGGTTTCATAGTCAGGGAGATGCCTGGAGGTCGGTTGAGCGCAGTGGGCGGTCGACCTACGACGCCAATACGACTCAAGGTTGTGATGGAAAATGCAGAGGGGGCCGTGCCACCAGTTTCAGGAGGTGGGACGAATCCGAATATCTCCTTACTTTTGATACCTTTTCGCGGCAGCTTCTTGATGCTCTGCTCGACAAGTTTGGTGGCTTGTTGTGAAGCTGTCATTTCACTCTCAGTTTTCGATTGCCTGCGCTTTGATCTTTTCCGTGGAGCGCAATCTGATGCTGCTTCCTCTTCTGTGTCTTCATCCCTGGCTATATCGGCCTTTGATCGCGCGTTCTTTTTGACAGTGGGTCGTCTTTTTCGCGGAGCATAGTCCGATTCTTCGCTTGCTTTTACAGCTGCGTCGGTTTGAGAACCCGTCTTCACTTTGGCGGACCGTCGCCTGGGAGGTATACGGCGCGCGGGCATTTCTTCGCTCGATGGCGGCGGCTTCGCCCTCTTTCGGGGCCGCCGCTTTGTTTCTGGCGCAAATTCTTCTGATTCTCCATCAGTTGGTACGTTTGCGGGTGGCGCCTCGACTTCCGCTCCATTTCTGCTTGTTTGTGCTCCAGGTATGCTGGGAGTCTCTAACTGCTCGTGATCGACTTGTTGAGACGCTTCGTCTCCAACGGCATTGCTGACTACGCCTATTTGTTCCTCTCCCAACGAAATGATCGCTTCCATATTTTTCTTTTCAGGGCTTGCGGCCGGTATGTCATCAGGATCTAGCAAATCCTGGCTTTTGCCTTTGTCATTATCGGTCTCCAAAAGATCAGAGAGCTTCTGGGATTCCACAACGACTTCTGCCAGCAAGTTCTCGGCACAATGTTCTTTCTGCTGTCGCAGATCCTCAATCACATCGCTAGCGTCGGACGAATGGTCTGGTCCTTTTTCAGGCGACTGAGATCGCTTGTGTCTCGCGACTGGACTTTCTGGCACCAAGTCTGAGACAGAAGCCACATGATTTGCTTCTTGCTGGTCGAAAGCACTCGGTGTTGGATCGATACCAGAAGAATCTCCTCCAACTTCTGATTGTAATGCAAAAATAGACTCCCGTGTATTCTGAGGCGCGGCCTCTGGTGTGGCTTCAAGGGTGAAGCCGCCTAGATCTGGAATATCTCTCTGGCCTGGAGCATTTTGAGGTACATCTGTCCCCACGGCATTGACGCTCTGCTTACTCGATGCTGGATCAATACCAAAAGGATCACCTGCGGGGTCTGATTCTAGTGCGAACATATACTCCCAGGTATTTGGCGGCGCGGCATCTAGTGTGGTCTCGGGGGTGAAGCCGCCCAGAAACGTGGTATCGCTCCGATCCGGAGAGGCTGTTCGGGCTGCACCAGTACCCGCGGCATCCATGTTTTGCTCATTCGGCGCTGAGCTAGTACCAAATGGATCTCCTCCAAGGTCTGGTACTAATGCGAAAGTAGACTCCCATGTACTCTGTGGCGCAACATCCGGTGCGCTTTCGAGGGTGAAGCCACCTAGAAAAGTGGTATTGCTCTGACCTGGGGAAGCGTCTCGGGCTGTATCTCCAGACGCGACATCAATGTTCCGCTCACTGGGCGCTGAGCAAAGACCAAATGGATCTCCTTCAAGGTCTGATCCTCGTACGAACAAAGACTCTGATTCTGGTGTGGCTTCAAGATTGATGTCATCTAAATATGTATCCCTCCATTCTGGGGAGGCATTCCGGGCTGTAGCTGTAGACGCGGCAATCATGCTTTGTTCATTCGCTGATGTACTAGTTGATGGCTTCTGCGCTTGCTGCGCTTGTGCTTGCCTCCGCTCCGACACCATGAGAAGCCCACGCCTCTGTCTGATTCTAATTCGCAACTCAGCACGACGTTCCTTGGGCTTCGTGACTACCGAAACAGGGCGCTCAGAAGTTGCGGGATCTTCCGTCGTACATCGTTGCCGTTTTTGATGCGCGGTCGTTGTGAGTCGTGAAGATTCGTTTAACCCTCTTTTATCTGAAACCTCCTGTGTCGGTCGTTCCTCCTCCTCCTCCTCCTCCTCTTCCTCCTGTAAAGTGCGTCTCGCACCGTTGATAAGCCTCGATTCTGTTGTCCGTTTTGATAGAGGAGTCTTTTTCGATACACGAGCGACCTCTGGTTTTCGGGCATAGCGTTGTTCCACGACGTCTTCTTTTGTGATTTGCGCCTTCCGCGATTTTTCCTTTACCAGAGCAGGTCGACTTTCAAGCTGCGCCGGCGAACTATCCCTATTGCGCCGAATCCCAGACGTTGGCGGACCACGTGTATCTTGAATCTCTGACGGAGTATCGGGTCCCGCAGCTTCCTTCCGAGGCCGTTCCTGAGGTCTTGTGAATGCTTTTTCTTGCAACTGCCGTGACTGATGCAACGCACTCTTCACCCTCGGCCTCTCTTCCACCATGACGACATCGTCATCACTGATCTCACCACTTCGAACGTCCTGGACATTCGCCTCCCTCTCCTTCAAAACCCCAGGCCTCCTATTTACCAATCCACCAGTAGAACCTGATAAACTCAGCGCTGCGCCAAACAGACTCCTCGCAAACCCAGCTTTGCTCGGCGGCGAAGGGCTCCTTCTTCTCTTCCGTGCCGGTGTAGGCGCTTGTTGCTGAGGTGCCGCCAAACGATCTGCCTTGCGCACCTCGAAGGGCGACCTAGTAGAGATAGAGGCTCTCCCCAGCAGTCCTGGGCTTGGCACAATAGAACTCAACGGCCGATGCATCAACTGAAAATTCGTGCCCTCCGCTGCTACTGCTGTTGCTGCTGCTGCTGGCGCAGCTCTACCCGACGATGGCGTCCTCGCAGCCGCCACAGCCCTCCTGTTTTCCACCTCCCTCACCCTCTTGTCCAGTACTTCTGTGAGATCCTGCTCTCGCGATCCCACATAATCGGCTACCTGGACAATTGCGGAGCCCCGATCGAGTTGTAACTCTTCATCTTCCTCGAGGGCACCGTCCGCTTGCCAGTGGGCGTCGCCTATGAAGTTGCCACGGTCATCGTATACCATGATCTTCTTGTTGTAGGAGTGGTATTTGAGTTTGCCATCTTGCCATCGTTTTTGCTTTCTCTTGAGATCGTGTGTGAAGAGGCAGTTGTAGTCGAGGACGGTCGCGGTCGTGGGGTGTGCGTCGCGCGTGGTGGCCGGTGCCGCGGATGGAATCTTCCGTACGGCGTGGGACATGATGGGAGTGCGCACATGACAAGCTTGGTAGGATAGTATCACGCTGTACTGTTCATGTCATCGGGCGCATTGTAAAGACTGTGGGCTGTGATCAATTCGTCGCGCAATCCATCATGATGTGCGAGGGGGACGCGACGAAACCGGCTGAAGTCGATGAACGCGAGACAAGACGCCAACTCACGTGCTGCTAGTGCTGCTACATAGTGCTGCTATGTACATACATAGTGCTGCTACATAGTGCTGCTACATAGTGCTGCTACATAGTGCTGCTACATAGTGCTGCTACATAACTAGTGCTGCTCCGCCCATCTCGTCCACGTTGCCATGGCCCATCCAGTGATCACTGATCAGAAAGCAAAGCCCCGAGATGGCAGCGCAATCTACTCGTGGGTGCAACCTAAATCGTAATAAAAAGGGCTCCTATTGTATCTTCATTATATCTTAGGTTGCAGTGCACCCACGACATTCTATTTCTGTTTCACAGACGGGGTATTTCCGCACCCCGAGCAACCGTGTGCTGTTATCCGCTCAGGACACTCTTCAAAGCTCTTGCCCAGAGAACGATAACGTCTCGATAGGCCTGGATTGCAACGATACGGCACTGCTGCACTTGGCCTCAATTATGCGCGACATTTTAGAGCATGCTACAAAATAACGCACTCATCCACGAGGGTGTTTCCGTGTTCACGATCCCACTCCACTCCTGCCGACGGCAAGCTGCCTTCCATCGTGAAGAACCCGGCCACCAAAATCCACCAAGACCTGATGTCGTCATGGCAAGTTGCCCGACAAAGCATCGCTAACTTGTGTAGGTGACATTGAACGGAATCCTTTTCCAAGTGCCGCATGGAGTAGAAAGGTAGTATTCGATGTGTATGGGGGACATCCACCTCACACATCGTGGACTTGGACTTGGACTGAAGCAGCGCCCAACTCAACACACTGGCTCTCTTTATAAGGCACACACTTCCAGACAAAGCAGGCCTCAAGAATAGAACCGGAATCCCAAGTCTTTTCGGAACAAACAACAGAGTACATACATAGGTACGTACATTTTCCACTAGGTCCCTACATTAACCCCCCGCAGGCTGCACCCCCATCCCTCGCCTTCCTTCTCAAGATCTCAAGAGGCCAATTTCTTCACCTTCGCCTCCAAAATCTCCTCATTCAACCCAAAACACTCATCTATCTTCTTCGCCCGCTTGAACATGAAAAACGTCGGCATTCCGTCCACCTTGTATCTCTTGGCCAGGTCCCGGTTCGCATCCACATCAATGACCACGAAGACGACATTTTTGTACCGCGCGGCTAGCTGATCGTATTTGGGGTTGATCCAGCTGCATGGTTTGCAGTAGTTGCTTGTGAAGTGAGCGACGAGGCGTGGGTTTTGGTGGAGGAGCTTGTCGAATTCGGCTGCGGAGGATATATAGATCATTGTGTTCGGTGTATTTTACTGTACTTCTGATTCTTTGGAAGTGAATAGAGAGTCTAGCTCTCTGTATATTCAAAGAGGCGTGGAGGAGGTGTTCTTGAAAGTATATTCAACACTGGACGTGACACGGAATGATGCAGATGGTGGTGAGTAATGGCTCGGTAATACTGTCAGATCTTGGTGCTGTTTGGAAGTTTGCATGATAATCAAGACCGACCATGTGCCAACAACGCTTCTTTAAGTACATCACAGACATGGGCGCTCTCGGCGCAAACACCACTTCATTCCGACAGCCGTCGCACAATCGAAGAAAAGAACCAGGATCTTCTCGTTCCATTTTCCATTTCCCTTCTTTGTTACGAGCCGCTTTGGTACACGGCATATCCAATGCTGGGTAAATACTGGAACATGCCAATCTTGGAACCGCCAAGGCCAACCACGGAGCGGGATTTGCAAGATGCAGCGGCCACCTGCATCAAGACTGCATCGACTGGCCCATCGCAATGGGTGGTCATCAGCGTTTCCAAGCAATACGAGGCATTTCTCGTCCTCAGCCCTGAATCTCGGCCAGTTAGTGCCCTACGTACAAATAATCGCTTCTCGGACCTTTTGCGCTCGGCTGTCAACCCGAAAACAACCCACAATCATGATATATTGAGTTGATGCTTTCCCGAAAATGGCCCAGTTGAATATAATAGAATCATAATCCGTCAATTGTAGGCCAAGTCTACTCCATATTCGTTGCGTCTCGGGGTATTGTACAGACAAATTCTCAGATTGTTCTTGATTTGCCTTCCCGAACCAGCCCACCCCAAAGCCCAATGCAAAGTGCAAAGTGCAAAAGTACACCCTCTCCCAAAATAAAAGATTTGTCAAGCTCATCTGCGCCAAAATAAAATGCTGTCAACGCTACGCAGTGCTAAGTCCAAATTCCGATTGCGAGCAACAAAATTCCACCATCCCCAAGCCGAGGAAGCTTCCTTGCTTATTTGCACTGTTCCATAATACAGTGTGATTCGGTCTACGCCGAGTTTGGACGAACACCGCCAGGTGAAGCAAGTCCACCTATGGAGACAGGTAGAAAGGCCGTCCCATTTTCAACGTAGCTGCAGCCGTTGAAATCTAATTCCATGGGAGTGACGGGGCCTGGACTTCCAAGGGGATGAAGTCTCGGTGATGAGGGCTTGTTTGACAAGGTCCCCGAAAGCCAAGCATCCTTGATTGGTAGATCGTTCAAAGACACACCAGGTGACGCCGTTCTAGTTGTGGCATCAAGAACCATGGAGGCTTGTGCAATCATGTCTCGCTGATACTGTAGCATTCTGCGGCGCATGTCCATCTGAGGACTATCGCTTCGGTGCAATTCGGACCGCCCTTGAGGCACGACCGAGTCCGACTTCACCGAACATAGTACCGATTGGGCGACTGGCGTGGCATGGGGCGAAGCGTCTTGATGCGGATGTTGTTGAGCGTAGTTGGTAGGGTAGTATTTCCCCAAGGGCAGCGGCGCGTCGTGGAAACCAGGAGCGATATAAGTCAAGACTGGTGTGCTCGAATGCGCCACAGAGGCTGACAAGGATGCGTGTGAGCTTCGAGCTCGTTCTGCGTGCATTGCGACAGTGTCTGACACCCGGGCTGGATGCGAGTGGGCTGCTTCACAGGCAAAAGGATGTGGACGACGGATCCGTTCTTTGGGATCCTCGTGTAAGGGAAAGTAAGCTCTACATGACAGTTAGAAGCCGTGATAACTGCAATCATGTATTGGGCGATTCTTACCCTGGCAAATCACCTCGAGCCGACAGTGGTTCAAGCGGAGTGCAGGTGCGATTTGTGCTGACCTTTCGAGGCTTTGGAATGTCGATAGGGCTCGGGCCGTTGCTATTGGCTCTGGGTGAGTCGAGAGCGACTTTGTGACTGCCTGTGTCAAAAGATACAGCAGTGTCAGCGGATACGTGGGAATTTCCAATATGGAAGTACGGCTCGACGAGTGAGGGTGAAATGAAATTTAGTGACAGCAGCGATTCGAATAAATAAGTGAGGGCCGGCAGAATGAAAAGGCACACACTGCTACAGCATAACAGACGGTGGTCGTCCGTTCCATCTGTTCAGCGGGCCTTGTCCCTTGTCCCTTGTCCAATCCACGGCATGCGTGGCGTCAAGGTTTGTATCATAAAAGGGCATTCATGTATCCACGAGGCCCGCTGCTCGTTGAGTGCAAATGTACCTAATGTGGTTGATGTGTGGAAATACACGACATAGTTTGCCGTTACGCACTCACTATCTCTAGACAGGTTAGCCGCCAAGCCGCACCACATTGCGCGCCTGCAGCCGTGGCCTGCCCGAGTATGTATCATAGTATCATAGCGCAGAGAGCGCAGAGAGCGCAGAGGTTGGATAGACCGTGGCCGGAAGTGTAGGTCACGGTAATAGTGGTTGCCGCATTGGGGGATGAAGTGGGAATGAATAGGGACTGTGCCACGCTCAGGGAGTCCAGAGTCGACTACAGGCAAAAATCACCTACATACCTGCGACAGGTTGCGGCCCCTCTTCCAGAAGAGGTCCAACCGTTGGAGACAAAGAGGAGGAGTTTGGTGCCGATGTAACCGGGCGGTCGACAAAGTAATCCGTCTGGTGTGCCGAAGTTGCGATGGAAGCTAGCGACAATTCTGAGGAGTTGGACAATGTACGAGCGGACATTCGAGGGCGACGATGGGGCGAGAGCAGAGCCACCGGCGGTTTAAACGACCTGGCGAAGCTGGCCATTATGACGCTATGCAAAGTATGTCGTCAACAACGTTTGAGCCGGGTCCAAAGTACCAGTTCGATGGCCTTGGAGGTGGTAGAGTCGAACAGATTGGCTAATAGTACTTTTGGGAAGGGCTCGCGACGGAGATGCACGATATTTCGATAGTGCCGAGCACGAACTTGAACCGCATTGAATGCAGACGTCTGTTACAATGTGTCTCCAAACTTTCCCAAGTTTTATTCCAGTCTCACTCCAGTCTCATTCCAGTCTCATTCCAGTTTCAGTCCAGTTTCCTGGTTGTTTCGGTAGCATTGGAGACGGGGCGTGAGGACTCAGGAGCCTGTGGTAGATCTCTGCGGCGAGGGCCAGGCAAATAATGTCAAACTTTAGTTTGCGTGCAGAAACGACAATCGACCTTCTGACAAGCACGTGCGTCCAAACTGATGAGAGCTGTAGGAGGTTGAAGACGGTTTTTAAAAGAAAGCAGTCTGTACCGAGAAAAGCTAACAGGCGACTAAGACGGTAAGGAGGAAGGGTCTGCTTATCGATGAGTGGGCATTTTCACCTGACAAGCATTGATTGACACTTGAGTCCTTGACAGATGAAAATGTCGGTCCACGCGGCTGGAGCCTGGCACAGAGTGGCCCGAAGATGGGATCCACAGCCAGGGTCCACAGCCAGGGTCCACAGCCAGGGTCCACAGCCAAGAGAAGGCCATGCCATTGACAGACTGGCGTGACTCTTCGACCCACACAGCCCGTTCACTTGTTCCCACCTGAAGCGAAGCGAGGCGTGGTTTTGTTTTCTCTCCGGCATTACGGAGTATGTACAGAGTACATACATACAACTATGTAACATATGTACAAGTCTACTCCGTACAGAGAGAGGTTGTAGTTATGTATGTACTCCGTATGTACGGAGTAAGAAGCGTTTCTTCACATGTCCCCGTACTCAGTGGCTACTCACTGCGTCATCTGGAACTCTGATGGCGATTTGGGAACCTAAAACACTGGCGCGGTGAAGCCCTGCCACGGACGTGACGTGCGAAGAAACACAACACGTCGACAGAGTACCTACACATGCGTGTTTTCATTATTCACATCTGCGATGGTCAACTACCCAGCTGAGTGCTAACTCCTGAGTCCTGATGAGTGTCAAGATGTTTTCCTCTTATGTCAGCAGTTCATGCTTTTTTTGTTCTAACTTATCGGGCTAGGAAGGCTTGGCACCTCGGATATCTCGAAACTCGCCTTGTGCTTTGGTATACATTACGTACTCCGTAGAGTCTTTGGGCCTATGAACGGACATCGCTCGCGAAGCAGATGTGACAAATCCTACCATCCGGGGAGTCAGAGTGGGTTGTAGGCTCTACATAGGTATGTAGGTAGGTAGCCATTCAAAGGTCAAACTTTATTTGTCTTCATTTTATGTACTCTGTATGTACATATGAACGTGTCGCACAGATTTCATCGGTTCTGTGTATTGCTATCGATAGGGTGCGGTGCACCACTGGAATCTCTTTCATCTCGCATGCCAAGGCCATTGATCATCGAATGTCTGGCTGTCACTCGCTGTGCGCAGTAATCTGACTCGAGAAGGCGGCTCACATTACCACCGTGGCACCGCCTACCCCGAGGCAACATTGAACAGCGAATGACAATGCCTCGTGAACGACATCATCATGCGCACAGCTAGCACTCATTTGTATTCGAACAATCGAGGACGCGCCGTGATCCATACGAAGTACAGGCTACAGTGCAGCACAACACCTTTCATACCACGCCAAGAACACGCTTACAGCCAAGAAGTGCGGGTTTCTTCTCAGTGTACAGCGTTAGCTGCTGGTTGCGTCTGATGGATTTCGCCACTGTAACATGCATTCCTTAGATGCCGTTGACCCCGAATTGCTAATTAGGCTGGTTGGCTTTGTATCGCGATTCGCATCCAACCCTCATCAGTGCAGGCCGCAGAGCAACGTTCCATTAGGCAATTCGAACCCATGTATGTACAATACGGACTCACGGAGTATGCATGCATATCCACTACTTACCTAACTTGGTATTCCTCTTCCTCTGCCCTCCTAGGCAAATCTCGAACTGTCCCTATAGTACATATGTAGGTACGTTATGTGATAACGGCCCGTACATGCCAAGGAGAGAGCGGCGCTGGGAAGGATGAAAAAAATAAACAGGAGAAAGGACAAATCCGTTGATCGCCAGATTTGACAACCCACCTTCTCTTCAGATGTGCCCATTTTTAGATGCCATGGATTTATTCCAGGATTCCCAGGCATCCCTGGTCCAAAGCCCGTGCAACACCGATCCCATCGATCCTACGATACGAGTGGGACAAGAAGAAAAGCTGAACAGCTGGAAGCATCGTACGGAGTACATTGCATACAACGTGCAAGTGCTTTGAAAAATGGGATCATCGAGGAATAATCCCTGGATACATACCTACGTTGCAATTGAAAAATGATGTGCAAACAAATCCTAATCTTGGTCTAATAGCTTATCGCAGCTTACAGAGTACATCTATCTATCTGTTATCTAGACCACTTTGATTGTTTCGATTGTTGCCTCAAGAAAGTCCCTCAGGCCCTGCTAGCGCCACACCCCCTGCTGCATCCTTCCGCAGATCCCCATTGCCGTTTGCGACCCCCTAACTATGTTGTATGTACTTGGAGCTACATAGTGACATCATCACCGCCGTTCGTTTCTTCGAAATCTAATTGAGGCGCGGTTGCCGCCAGGGGAGAATGGGGATCGGAGTGCAGCAAAGGTTAAAATATTTACGCGACGGGCTGTCGCGCGACGCGATCGCACGATGCGGGAGATGGGGGGGAAACATAGTTGTAGGTACATATTTCGAAGAGGTGGTAAATGAGCGCGGGTTCTTACGTTTCCAGCGTGTCGAATCGTGCGACGCGACTGGCGAGTGTCGGGACTCGGCCAGCAGTGCCTCTTGTGTGCATCAAATATGGTGCATTCAAACTGGTCTCAAGTGATCGATCATCGCCGTCGAATCCTAAGCTTGCTTGGCTGTACAAGACGAGACGCGACGAGTAGGTAGTTATATCCCGACAAGAAATCAGGCGATGAAGCATTCAAAGCGCATACTAGACTCATGCGTCATAACATCATGAGTTGATTAAAGTACTTGATATAGAGTAAGAAAACGAGAATTGAAATGCCAAGCCATTCTTTCACACAGGAGCCGCATCGGCAGATTACGAACTGCCTGTGTCGCCGTCCGTAACCTCTTCATAACAGCCACAGTGTATTGGCAACGCGTCGTTCCACTGCGACTGCCGGGTGTTCCGAAACACCGCAACGCCAAAAGCAAAGTAAGGAGGCGGTATAATAACATGCTTCCATTGCTCCTCGACCTCTTTAGCCTCTGGCTTTGTCGAGCTCCTTGCTTCCCCTTCGACGTGGCCTCGCATCATCACCTAGACGTGAGCACGTCCGGTGAATTGAGATTGATGATCGCGGTACTTCCACCAGTAAAACGTAGCGCCGACGGCTGAGACGAGCCAAAGAAGCGCGCTCACGAGATCAACCCAAACGGCATTCTTCATGCGCTGAATGCCGCCGTTGCCTTCTGGGTTTTCATGAATGAACAACTACATGTCGTTAGCAATGGAATAGGGGCAACTTCGCGCGCGCTTCGCGAGATTGAAGATGCGTCGCGCGTCGCGTCTTTCTTATTCGAGCCGTGAACATACCGAGCCGAAAACTCCGAAGAGAGCGATCCAGAGAATAAAGAGAATAAAGTTCCAACCAGCACCGATTATGCCGGAATGACGCAGCAGAGCAGGGATGAAGTAAATTACGCAGGTGATTGCAGAGAGCGAGCCGACAACAACAGCATAGACCTGTAGGAAACAGACACCCCTGGATTTAGCTAATGGCCTACAGTCATGATGAAAGTTGAGCTAAACGAGGAATGGCGATACTTACCCACTTCGAGTTATGGTGGTTACTGCTGAGATCCTGGCCATACAGTCCGCAGACTGCCAGAGCCAAAGCGAAGCACACCAGGTGCAGCGCCGAGAAGGCAAAGTAACTGACCGAGGTGCTAAAGCAACCCATTTAGGTGATACAATGCTGCCCTAATCCTTTCTTGTTGTTTGTTCTTTTGGTCTACTGAGAAAGAGAATGGTGTCACCAAAGAATGGACGACGCTTCCTACACGCTTGTGCTCACAGGCACGTAGTTTTCCGTGGAGTGACGAAAGAATGATGGCACGGACTTTCTGGCAAGCGAAAGAGTGGTTTGAAAAAAGAAAGGGACTCAGGAGGCGATGATAGGACTCCAGAGCCTAATTAACGTCGAACATTGATTCAACGCCCAGCACAGAGACGTCACTGCCGCGCATTTCCATGTTTTGGAGCTTGTTGGGCCGTAAAATGACGTACACAACTAATTTACAGCGTCGGCAAGTGCATAACTAGCCAGCGCGTTGGGACATTATCAATGCGCTGGCATTCATAGTATGTGATAGTTAGCGGATATTTCAACGAAGCAAGCCCTCGTAGCACAGTGGTAGTGCGTGTCACTCGTAATGACAAGGTCGTCTGTTCGATCCAGGCCGCGGGCATTTCGTTTTTTGCGTTCCTCGCTCTTCAGTACCCACAAGTTTTTGCGGGAATTCGACAATTTTTTCCCCTCGAGGTCCCACATAATGGCGTCACCCCGCCCCAAATCATCGACAAAGACGTATGTAACTAACTACTGTGTTCACTTGACCCACTATAACTGAATCATCAATTCTTAATCAATTCACGTTTTCTTTGCAGAAATGAGTTCTCTAGAGCCTGACCATGATGCCCTGCGAAAATTGACAACGCAATCTTCGCTGCTCGAGGAGATTGTCAACCTGATAAACAAGCTTTGACATAGATGGGCACAGCGATTTATCAAGCGGAACGCGCATGTTTTGAAGCACACAGCGACGCATTCTCGTATGCTTCATTTTTTCCCTATTGCTGTCGCGTTTCCCCGTTGCTGTCCCCGTCGAGGATGAAGGCCGAAAGGCTGTATGTATTTGTATTGTCATTTGTGTGGTCACGTGACCGTTGCCCTGACTACCCCAATCCGTCAATACCGCAGTTTGCACTGCGATTCCTTAACAATTGTACGGTTTTCCTCATCCAGCTACCCTAGGCCTCGCTTTCAACTCGCTCGACAATTTCATTGCCAACTCTCTCCTTTACACAATTTTCTCGGCAACGGTGCACGGACCACGTCCGCCCACTTCTGTTATGATTTGGCTGTATAACCTGCTGTAGCCCTAACAG